>PVJI01007085.1:0-80890 GCA_004026765.1 Micronycteris hirsuta
TATCTCCACATCCTATTTTTATATATTCCCATGTCTTTCTGGATAAATGTTCCAAATATACACAAATTTAATTTGCATTCTTCCAAACACACTTCATTCCAATTAGCAGAGCTAAAGTCTCAACATTCCTTCTTAGGAGCAGAGAGACGGAGAATGAAAAAGAGAAGGGGAAGGTGGACAGATGACAAACATTTATGGTTTAATATAGTTTCCCGTTACCCCGGTCACACACACATATATAAAAGTCAGTATAAAAAATACTAACGTTCTCATAGAAAAATGGATCCAAATTATGAACATATACTATATGAAAGCAGAAATATAAAATAATGAGTGGAAATAGGGAAAAAGTGAACTCCAGTAATAAGCAAGAGCAAATCAAAACAATGAAGATACCATGATATAACCTAGCGAATATTAAAAATTATAATATTCAGTGCTGATGGATGTATAGTGAGATTGGCATTCTTATATAATGCTAGTAGAACTATAGACTACTAAACAACATTTTTGAAATGCAACTAGGTAGTGCATATTGTGAAAACTTACAAGCCTCTAACCATTGCCATCTCTAGGCATAATTATAAAGAAATGATCAGAGAAACATACCAGATCTATATATAAGTATGTTCATTATTTATTTTAGCATTATTTATAATGACAAAAGTTGGAAACAAATAGAAAGGTCTAGAGTTGGTTGCTTGATAAAAAATAGTTGAAGCTATAGTGATACACTCAACTACTACTTATAAAAATGAAGATTTTTGAAATCTGTGTAATGATGTAAAATGCTCATGTGATAGTGTGAAGATAAAACTATTTCTATTAAATAGAAAACTGCATATGTTGAATAATCTTAGTCACATAACACAAATATATGCATAAATAGGAAGAAAATACACCGAAGTGTTAACTGTGGTTATCTTTGGATTGTGGAAATTTTTGTTTCCTTCTGATTTTCTTCGAATTTTCCAAATTACCCATAATGAGGAAGAATGTGAGAGTGTTACTTCCATAATCAGAAAAGAGGTGGGGTTTTTTTTGAGAACCAAGAAAAAACATCCAAGTTCTCTTGTAAATAATCACATGCCACTCCTCTTTGTCATTAATTAATATTTCAAACTCATGGATGAAATTTAAAAACTAAACCCTTCTTCCCGGGAGAGACTTGCTTGAGGACAGAGTATAATACTCGGGTTCCAGGTGATCTGATGAAGTTGGAGGGGATTGTAAAGAGAATTGAAGAGCACATTGCTAGCTGCATGGTTCCAGGAAAAGCCTTAGTTCCTTGTTTTAAATGAGAAAGAAGGAAATTAATTATTAGAATCCATTGGAGATGAATTATTATTATATTTATATTTTTCCATTTGTCTGAGACAATAGGTTTTTTAAAAAGCACTTTTTAATAGACTGTCTACAATTTTATCAACAAATGGTCACATCTTTCTTTGATATCATTGAGCTTTTATCATTTATTTTTTCTTTTAATTGTGTGACCATGGACAAATCATCGCTGAGCACTTGATGCTAAAATAGGATTTGATATTGACCAGATACAACTTTCTGGACAATTACAAATTACCCACAGCATCTTAGAAAGTCAACTCTGAAGGAACAAACCTGTTAGATTTCATAATATCATAGCTTAACCAAATCATGCACCCCTTTACCCCCACCTTTCATCCTGTAAATATGTGGAGTTAGTCACCTAGGGAAACTAGGAAAAAGATAAGATAATTAAGAATATATCCATCTTCAATATTAGTAAACCTTCTTACAGTCCATTCTTAGAAAGTTCTGATGCAAATATCTTCAGGTACAATATACAGGGAGCTCTTCTGGCCATGAAAAACATCCCCTATGGGTGGGATTTAAAAAAGAAAAAACAAACTTGCAGGGGATTCTTGGGTATTCCTGTGATATTCTAATTTTAGGGTAGTTCCAGGGCTGAACATTCCCTTAGCAGCCAACAACACCTCCGGGGAGCCCCTATAGCCATACATGAATTAAGAGTTCCCCTTGGGAAATAGCTTCTACCACCATAGATGCCCCAGCCCACCCCCATGCCGGACTCCATTCCAAGGCAGTTACACTCCTCTCTGCTCACTGCAGGTAATTTCAGGCCAACCGCCTCACAAAGTAGCTCAAGACACGTGAGTGACCACACCTGTTGAAGTTTACTAGAAAAAAAAACTTCTATTATAAAATATAATGCACTAATTAAAGAGGGCATGGGAATAAACTTAACAAAAGATATGAAGAACCTATATAAGGAAAACTACAAAGCATATGTACAATTTAAGAAACAGTTACAAAGAACAACCATATGGCTATCAACCAAATTAGGAATACCGTCAACACCGCCCAAAATACCCTGCGAAGCCCATCCTTGTCACGACCCTCTCCCTGAGTGTCTTTTTGAGGAACTCCCTCCTCAGCACCAGCAGGGGCTCTAGGCCAGGATTTTATCAGCACTGTAGAAGTGTTAGAAAGACTTTCCAAAAATAGTCCTGACTGTATAGCACATGACACTTTTTTGGCATTTAACAAAAAGGCTGCTACTATTTTTAAAAATTTCTCTATTGATCATAGGAAATGACTGTTTTCCAGGACATAAAAGGCATGTATGTTCTGGAGAATAGCTGGCTTTAGCAGTTCAAAAATTTTGAATTTGTTTTTTATGATAATTTCTAAAAGGATATTTAAAGCAATTTGCATTTCCCCCTTTGAATTCTATGTTTATATCATTCAGCTATTGGGTTCTTAGTCATTTTTCCCTTAGCTTGTATGTGGATATGTATGTGCATGTGTGTGCATGAAAACGAATGTTAACTGCTTGTCTGCCATATTGGTAACAAATATCCCCTCTAGCCTGTTGTTCAAGAAAGCACAGCAATTCTTAATTTTGTTTATGAAGATTATATTACCCTTTTCCTTCATGTTTTTTTCCAACCATTTTCAAATAATTTGAACAGATTTCCAAAGTAAAGGGAATATTATAATAAACCCACATGCACTCATTATGCAGGACAATAATTATCAACATTCTGCAATTCCTGTTTTAGCTGTTTTCTTCCATCCCCACACTGTTCTTTTGTTGAAGTATTTTAAAGTAAATTTCAGATACAATATCTTGTTACATATCAGTAGTTCAGAATATTTCTCTAGCTGACAAGAGCTTTTCAAATAACAACAAACACACCTATTAACATTTAGAATAATTCCTTAATATCTAATATCCACCCTGGCTCAGTTTTCTCTTATTTTTGTAAATATAATTCCGAATTGAATTTTTGAATCCAGATTCAAGTAGGGTCCATGTAGTATGTTTGGCTGACAGGTCACTAAGATTTCCCTCCCTTTTATATTCTATGCCATTTATTGAAGGAACTGGGTCATTTGATCCAGGAATCCAGTGATTCTAAGGAATCTCTCACTTTCTGGATTGGATGACTGTATCCTTGTGATGTCATTTACCACATTACTGTATCCCCTGGATTTTGTGCCAAGTGGTAGTGAAAGCTACAGACTTGAAAACCTTGGGGCTCAATTTGGAAGATCAGAGTACTTCACAGGCTGAGCTATGAACCTCTTTCTGCATTATGTCAAGGGACATAAAATGTCTGAATGCACCACTTTTAATGATGTTAAAGTTAATTAGTTGTTGCAGGTATTGTCAGCCTGATCTCTCCTTTATAAAATTCCTAACAACATTTGAGCAAACAGTTTTAATGATCATTGATAGCTGTGTCCTAGATCCATTATTACACTCACGTTCCGACAGGTACTTTAAGCTTAGACAGACTTACTCTATTATAATAGCAGATCACTGAATATGTCCCAGGGGTTTCATTGTGTGGGTTTTTTAAAACACTGATTAAAGACAGATTCCATTATTTACAGAAACCCTACAGTAGGACTCAGACTAAAAGTATACTGGAGAAGACTGGGGTTTGTGCTCTGTTCTACAATGGAAGACTCAGACTTTTTTTTATTACTCAAGGTTTTATTCAATTACTATGTTTTTAAATCTTGAAAATACCACCCTTTTATTTCCACAAATGCTTATTTTGCCACTGAGGGAAGTAACCTTGAAAACTATACACATGACCTAAATGACTCAAATTTAAGCAGAATTAGTTACATTTCCTTTTCTTCTCTTTAAGAAAAAGAACATAGTCACCTCTTCCAGATGTTGGCAACTTCTGTCTGCTCCTTAAATTGGCAGAAATAAAACTTACTGGCAGGGTAATTATGTAAGTCTTTTTTTTTTTTACTACCTTAGGGAAAATGGTCATAGGTATTTAGTTTTAATCAGGAATAAAAAATCTGTAAGACTTTTCTCAGCAGTTTCACTGATTCCAAAATGTCCCATTCAAACTAACATTAGGCTGGTTGTGCAAAAACTTTCATTACATTATGTGTTTGCTCAAGAGGCATCCATGGTTCACTAATGCTGACAAAATCAAATTCAACTTCCTACTTCTAGTTCTGAATTCCATTAGAAATCCCTCTCCACCTAGCCGCCCCCTGTCTTATGGCGTATTCTTCTGAGAAGCTCTGGTCTGCAGTATTGTTCCTCTAGTCTGCTCTCTGCCTCGGTGCGTTTATGCACATGCTAATCCCTAATTTGACCACTTTCTCATTTTTCTTTCCAAAACACATTGTAGCCTTATTTATTTTTATTTTTCAAATCCAGATCAAGTTTAAACTCATGTACAGCATTTTCCTGGGGGAGGCCTTGGTAGGATCTCTTTCTGCTTTAAAGTATGCCTCTCTAGGTGTAGAATGGGATAGTTTAGCATGTAAATTTTTTATTTCATTGTTTACAGAGTATTTGGTACAGCTCTCCAACTAGACTGCAAGAGCAAAATTAGTATACTACATAGGATTTTATTTTAAAATCTTAATAAATTGAAATGACTATTAATTTTTAAAGGATAATTTTGATGATGTGCTTATCAAATCCACAAATGGCATGGCCCTAAGAGTGTGGTAGATTTTTGAAATGGACACAATTCTCATGCTTTCTTACACCTAGGTCCTCTGTAAAGTGGCTTTGAAGCTCCTCCTACAAAGATATGGAGTGTATTTCCCCAGCCTTTGGACATTGCTGGCCTTGGGACTTGTCCTGGCCAATAGAATACAGGGAAAATAATGATGTCCCTCTCCTGAGTTCAGCACTCAAGGGGCCTTTCTCAGTTTTATTTGCTGTCTTGGGCTCCTTCTTCCAACATGTGGACAAATCTAGGCTAGTCTGTTGGAGGGCGAGAAAATGTAGAGCAGAGACCAGCCATCCCAGCTGAGGGGCCCCTAGACCCACCAGGAGCTGACCTAGGAGCTGACCACAGATGCGTGAGTAAGCCCATCAAGTCCAAAAAACCACTAAGGTAAGCACAGCCTAAATTTTGACACAGAATTAAGAGTCAAATTATTATTTTAACCCACTGAGGTTGGGATGGCTTAATACATGGCGAACATTATGAATATGAAGGGAAAGTTTTTAGTTGGTAGAACCTTGATCCTAAAAGATTTTAGCATTCTAGGACAATAAACTCTACTATTAAGTTAAAATATAACTGAGGTAAGTACGAAGCTCTAAATTCATCTTTAAAAGCCAACTGAGTTCATATAGGACAGCAGAGATGCAGCTTACCAACATGTATGTCAAACACAAGCACGGAACTCAGCCTGGTGTGTCCACTCTTCCAACAAAGCTAACATGGCTTTTTGCTGTGTGCAGTGTGTAAGACCCCAAAGTGACCAAGGACAGTGACCAGGATGCTGAAGGGCCCAGATACCATCTCACACAAGGGAAAACGAAAGGAAATGCAATTGCGTGCCCAGTAGAAAGACTGAAAAGGTAGAGTAGATAAGCTAACCATCTCCAACTATGTGAAGAGCTATCACATGGAAAGAAATTGGACATGTCTTAGTGTCATCTCACTAAAAATCAGGACCAGTGAATAGAAGCTATAAGAAGGCAGATTTCAGATCAACATAGGCATGAAGTTGAGTTTGAGAGGCTACATAGGTATACTGGTTTTTTTTTTTAATTAAATGTATCGGGGTGGCATTGGTTAATAAAATTATAGCATATTTATACTGTTTAAGAATGCAAACCATGTATTCAAAGTTGGGTCCTTGGCCTATCGATTGTGCGATATCAGGCAGTTGCCCGACCTCACTCAGCCTCAGTTTCTCCCTCATCTATAAAATGCAAATAGCAGCACCATTTTATAAGGTTATGATCAAAATTACGCAGGAGTGTTGAAGATAAAATACTTAGCCTGGTGTCTGGCATATGGTAAGCACTCAATAAATTTTATTTATTATCATTAATAATAAGAGCTATATAAATATGAAATGAACTGCCTCAGGAGGTAGAAAGCTCATTCTAACTGAAGGTATTCACAGGAGGTTTGGCAAGTGTTTGTAGGGTAGGTGTAAGCATCAGTTGGGAAGTTGGACTAAATGACAATTAAATTACCTTCCAATGCTAAGTAAGTCATTCTATATCCCTTAAGACAAAAATAACTTCTTTAGCATCCCCCAGAATACTTAGCACTCTTGATCAAATAATGTTCATCTACTATATTTAATAAACATTCAATTGTATAATTATAAATGTATATTTTTCTCACAGTAAGAAGTTGTGTGAGGATTCTTGATTTTAATATCTTATCTCCTCTAAAATAATGATATCACTAAATTTTATTATTATAATTACCAGTATTGACTAATACTACAGAATGTGAATTTTCATGCTACAAACTCTTCTTTGTGGGATATTTAAATTTATTATGTAGAAAGCTCCATCTTTTCACACTTTGTATTTCCCTATCAGAATGCCTAATCTTAAACTGGTTAGGTATTTTTAAGGCACGAAAGGCCAAATTTTCTTTCGTGACTGACCTCCTCTCAAAAGTCCAAGCTGGAGCCCAGAACCAGTTTTCCTTCTCTTGGGACAGAGAGCAGCTGGAGATGCTGCCACAGTCACTCTCTTGCTTCTAAAGGCGCAGCTGGCAGCTCTACTCCCACTGCAATTCTATTTGGTAAAATAGATCTGGTAGAATTACCTAAACGGGGTAATATGCCTATCTTCCCCAATTATCATTGTTGTCAGTTTATAAGGAGAAATGAGCACTGGCCAAGGTGCTGTCTTCACGGTTTCTAACTGATAAAAATCTTTCCTTTTCTCATGATGAGCTCCAGCACAATCATCAGCATTAATACCTGTGAGGAGTATTCAACTTTCCTCATCAGTGAAAGTCTAGAGTCAGGTCCACTAGCCAAGAGAATCCTAAACTCTGTAAGTGGGTAAGAGAGTTTTAAATTGTGAGTTTATATGAGCTTTGAATTCTGGGTATGTGATGAAATGAACAGAAAAGATATTCATAAGTAGAAACAGGATTTCCAGACCATTCAATGCCTCGTGCATGCCACACACTGAGGGGTACAAAGATAAGAAATGTGCTCCATTACTAAGAGGAGACAGAAATACAAGCAAACAATGTCAACAAGGTGAGAGCAATGCTGTGAAAGAAAACAGACATAGTACAGTTTTAGCTTAGACTTGGGGTTGAAGGAGGGGTGAGAGAGAAGTGGAAGTGAACTGTAAGAGAGACTTTGAAGAAAAGAAGGGGATGAGGCAGGAACAAGTAGAGGGAACAGCGTGCGCATAGCACGGAGTCAGGGAGTGCAGGGCAGTGTGGAGGAGTGGCGGGACTGCGATGGGAGCTGAGACTGGGGGGAGGGGTGGGGTACAGGCGAACTCAGCACTCAATAGGAAGCCACCCTACCTCTTAGTCAAGTAAGTCCCTTGACCATATTTCAATTCAAAGGATAGCTCTGTAGTGGTATGGGTGAGGTATTGAAAAAAGCAGGTGAGTGTGAAGATAGGAAAACCAGTTAGAGGGCTCAACGGAAACCAAATGAGAGGTGACAAAGGCCTTGATCACAGTGATCATGGTGGGGAAGGAGAGGGTGAACGTTAAGGGTTTAGTATCATCTGAAGTGGACGGCAGACTGAATGGATGAGGCAGAGGAAAGCGGTATGGGTGATGCCCAAGCACCTGGCTTGAGTTGTTGGGTAGAAGGTAGGAACAGTCATGAGAGAGGAACAGGACATTTGTGGAGCAGGAGAATCAAAAGAAGGGAAAGGGAAGATAACTAGTTTAGTTTTGAACATACTGAACAAACGAAATAAGAGAATTAATAAAATTGCTCAGGGAGAGATGGTTGATTAAAAAAAAAAAGTACCAGGAATGGAACACTGGGGAACACAAAATTGTAGGTATTACTGAGGGAGAATGAAGTAGCAAAAGAGACTGAGGTCAAATGAGAACTAGAAGTCAGCTCTCATAAAAGCCAAGAGAGGAACAACTTTTGAGAAGAGGCCAATTGCATCAAGTTAGAGAAGAATTGAAATGTACTCTGGATTTAGCAGTTAGGATTTTCCTACTGAGTTTGGCAAGGTTGCTTTCACTGCAATCTCAATCTCTCTCTCTCTCTCTCTCCCCCCACCCTGTACCCCTCCCCCCAACTATTTTGTTTTAATCTCAACATGTCTCTTATGGCTGCTTCTCTTTGAAAGTTCTTAGTATTAAAATTTCAGTTTCTGCCACTTGCAAATTAATAGAGCCTTTAAAGAGTTATTCTGTAAGCAAATGTCTTTTAAGGTAAAGCTGAATTTTTTCACTAAGCTATTCTTTAGACAGGTTTCAGAAGGCACTCTTAGAGAAGAGCAGTCTGACCCTGGGTAATGAGAGAACAGCAATCTCAGATAACAACAATGTGAGAATGTCTTTCTCTTGCTTTTCTACCACCTCCCTCTCCTTCCTAACGAGAGCTTCGATATGGAAAAAATATGCTCAGTGCTTTGGGGACATAAATAATGAACAAGGCACAATCCTGCTCCACCCAAGCCCCCAGCCAAGCTCATTACAAGCCCCTGCGAAAGACAGACATGCAGTCAGTCAACCCTGAAGTAAGGTAGGCTAAAATAAAAGTCCATAATAGTAAACACAAAATTCTATGGGGACCCAAATGCAGTTTCCCATCTCTCATAAAATGCAGGAAATAACCTTTAAAAACATAGACACAATTGGGGAGTTCATTGCACCACTAATTACCGCCATACTCTTCAGACCATAAACTTTTATGCAATCTGCTCTCTGTTCACTTCATTCACACTCATTTATTTTACCCTGCATCCAGACTGCCGTATGAAAAACTTAACAGGCATCAGTGGCGACTAGAGATTTGAGGCTTTATTCTGATTCTGTTGTTAAACTGAACTTTAATAATACCACTCTGACTCTTTTCATCGAATGTTAAAGTTATTAAAATTAAATGCAGAGCCTCATGGATTATGTGAGCACTAAGCCTCCTTCTCCCAGAGGAGATAAACTGGGACAGCAAAGGATCCGGAATGGCTTCTGAGGAACACTATTTTGATCTGAGTCACCTCATGGTGATATCTTTGCAGTTCATACCCTTTTTAAAGTTCTTTGTAAAGCAACTGCCTTTAAAGGGACGACCTAACACCGCATGCTCACACATTATTTCCCACTTGTGCAGCGTTGCTATTTATAACTGGGGCCTTTTGGAAAATGAAAATGAAAAACTGTAGCCAGAGAGACCCATAAGATAAGTCAGGTCATACTTTTTTTCTGTGTGTGGCCTCCTTCTATGTCCTCTCAGCAAACTTTGATTATATTTCAAGTAGCGACAGGAAAGAGATCACCCAAATTAAAAAAAGAAAATCTCCCAGCAGGTAGGTGGCTAGGGCACAGGTTCTTGAGTCAGGCAGGCCGGCTTTGGGATGGCACCTCTACCACTTATTGGTCTGTGACCTTGAACAAGTTCTTTAGCCTCTCCGGATTTCACCAGTCACATAATTAGAGACTGCATGAAGAACGTATGTTAGTGTTTAGTACAGCGTTCTCAAACAAATGGTAGCTATTATAATAATTATTATTGCAGCTATCATTTATACCAAATTGCCCTGGATTACCATTTATAGCACACTGCCTCACACATGGAAGGCATTCAGTGTCTGTTTATTTCTTGGTGTATGCATGGCTGGCACAGAATGCTTAGAATGCAGTATTTCCAAGAAGGGCTTCTTCTCCTTTGGCTTTCTCAAGGGTACACAGAGCATAGGGAAGGTAGCAAAACTACATAAATCCTGCGTAAATTCTGCTGATAATTCTGTAGTGCTATTTCTCAGAATTTATTGATATTATTTTTTCTCACCTCTGTGAATAGAGAGTATGTCTATAAGTAGTATGCTGGTCTTAGGTCATCTTTTTTTCCTGTTCCCAGGTGGGACAAAGTAATGTTTCTTTTTATGTCAATAACAGACCAGGCCAGTATTTCTACTTAGAATTTTCCATCAGAATTCTACTTGATATCGTCAAGCTGGGTTCTCGGAGAAAAGTTGGGGCAGTGTTATTGAGAAAGTGCCAGCCCACTGAGACAAGAATGGAATCAACAAGAGTTCTGTGATACAAATATGACTCCATGGCCTTTGATAATGGGGTACGCCCCAATAGCAAGGGTCTGGATAGTATATGTGTATGTGTGGGCGGGGGGGCTGCTAACAAATCAGTTACCTAATATTTAACCGAGTGTGTTATGAATGGCATGCAGTCCCATAAAATCCTGTGTTGATAGGGTTATAGCAAAAACTAGTGGCCAAGATGTTTGCCCCAGGAACTCCAGACCTGATTCAGATGAGGAAAGAGTGGAAAATTATGCAAATACATGTATGAAGATATTTATAAATATTTTTAAACTAATGACATCTCCTACATACAAATATCAATAGATAATGGGTCCCATTACAGTGTTGAGTTTGAGTATTTTTAGTAAAAATTTGTTTGCCTCAGTTCTAAGGAGAACTTCTTTGAAATTCAGTACATGATAGATACTGCATTTACAACATTCAGAACTCAAAGACAGGGTTCCCTGCTTAGCAGAGTTCTGTTCATCATCTTGTTCCTAAAGCCGGAAGTTAGCTTCTGTATGTCTCCTTCCTCATCCAGGCTTGATTTGACAGACAGGCGTCAGTGACTCAGCACGTTAATTTCATTAGCTGAGATTTACTGCACCAGGCTCTGCCTTCTACCTTCACTGGATTGTACATGACTTCCACTAGGGCATGTGGCTCACTCTCTCCCCTGCTCTAATTATGCACCAGGACACCACTGCAGCTACCGTGTCAGTGGCCAAACTAGTAGTGACAGACAAGATGGAAGCCGATTCCTGTTCTAGGCGATAGCAGTTTACGGCGGCTCTTCCAGCTTTCTCCTACCACATGCGTATTCCAGTCAGTGAGAGGGGCCTGCCTTTCCTATAAAGGGCATGACTCAGAAATTGCATACGTCACTTCCACTCACATCTCATTGGCCATAATCTTACCATATAGCCACATCTAGCTGCGAGGGAGGCTGAAAAATATGCTCTTCAGCTGGGTGGACATATGTCCCACTAAAACCTCCATTATTTTAGAAGAAGAAGAAAATTGATCTCTTAATTTGAAAGTTCCTTTCACCTTGTCACAAAAGCCCTGGAATAAGAATACTTGGCTTAATGTAGTTTGCCTCAGTGACCAAAAGCTAAATACATAGAGAAAGAGATCCAGTCAAATTATGGGCAGTCACAGTTCAAAAATTAAAGTTATGTTTATCTATAACTATAGTAGTTATAGTGACTTGCTTTGCTCTGAATTATTATTATCTACTGATTATTCCATTCCTTACTTCCGGGTTGTTTTGTTTTTGCTTTTATTTTTGTTTTAGAAGCAGCAGTAGGCCTCAGATTCGTCTGTGGAAAGAGACAATGGTAAGAAATAATATGGACCCTAATGGGTGTAACAGGAGATGTTTCTTCATCTTTGTGGGTCACCGAGAGCCTTAAATATTAAGTCCCAAAGTACTTCTCATAGAATTGGTGCTGTCTCTCCAGAACAAGCCATGATATCGATCATTATCAATGGGCTGCGAGTGACAAGACTATCTTACAATGCCCCCTGTTTGCTAAGGAAAACTTTCCTTTGGTGAGAAAAATTCTCCAGTGCAGAAAGGAGCTAAAGATTAATTTGTAAAAAAGGGCACCTCTATTTTTTCGTTCCCACACATGCCTCCCAGCTTTGAAATAAAGCAGCTCTTTATTTTGTTGATTCTGACTTCACCAGTTCCTTTCTTTTATCTGTTGTTTATCCAGTTACTTCCACCTAACTCCTCCGGTTTCCCCTTCACTCACCCAGAAATATGGAAGGCCTAGAGAGCCTTGTTTACATTTTTAGCCACGCTTCCATTTAATAACACTGCTGCCCCTCAAGGTGGCTTATCTCTCCATTTCCTTCTGGTTAAATCAAATAATGTGTTACAGTTACATTTCTTTTGATTGAGGACAAGTTTACCTGTCACCTGAATTCTTTTGAGAAAGGAAGGTCAGTACCGCTACGGCGGTCATGGGCAGCTCCTAATCCGAAACTCCATCCGCCTGTGTATCCTGTGCAGTTTGTGGAGGTCATGCCACTTTACTGGGTTGTTCTGACTTGGCATGATCTGGGTTACAATGCCTTGCTGAGTTGAACTAATGCTTGTTTCTGCCCAGTCTCTTGTCTTGCCAGTAACACCGATGAGAACTATGTGGGAGAGCCCAGTAATGGAATTCAAGGTCATCCTCTAATGTTACCTATTTCCCTATATCTCTGCTTTTGTCTCTGCCATCATTGTTTAACTCCCTTTCAATAGTCCACTTTGGATCTGCCATTAATTTATCGAAACCCTAAAATCCCTTTTGCATGTACTGTTATCCTGTGCAACCTCTCTGGGGTAACATTCTTACTGTCAAATACATCAAAATAGTCAGTGCTAATTCATTCTCCAGAGTATCTCTAATAAATTACAAAGAAAGCCCTCCAGTTATAACATGGTGGGACTGGGGAAATAAGTTCGTCTCGAGTTTTCACAACACAGTATTTAGTAGCTGCAAAGGCAAGAAAGACGAAGCTGCCAGGACTTTCTTGGCAAGTCCCAAGACACACATTTTTTAACATTTGCATTCTTATTTACATACATTTGTATGCTCCATTCAAAAGGTTCTGATTCCAATTATGTAAAATAACACGCACAACTTCTCTTGATTTGAGGGCGGATAACCACATATTCCAGGTTTGCTCGCCTGCCTGCTGCCCAGTGGCTTCTCTGGCTTCTCCCTCTATGTTCCAAAAAGTTTCTCTCATTTATTCTTCCAATAATCATAACCATTAATAAAAAAGTGATTGTTTAGTTGTAAAACTGGAGTTGGCTCCAAAATAATCTCTTTTTCCTATTATGAGCTCACCCTGGAATCCTCTGTTTTCCAGCCAGGGGTTTTCACAACACCTTCCCTGCCCCCACAGCAAGGAAACACTGGTTCCTGGTTTGGTCTGGGGCACCATAATTTGGGTGATAGAAATCACATCTGGGTCTAGCGTATAGCCTTTCACTCAACAGAAAGTTTTTTGACAGTGAGAAAGACAGTTTGAATTCTGGGCAGATTAATTACAGGTTTCAATGATCGTCCCCCCCAAAATGCTGCTTTCTATTGACCCCTATAATTAAAGCTTGACTTTGCTTACATTTTCAGCGTTATTTTTCTTCTCTGGATGGACAGATAACAGCTTACTGCAAAGTGAGTTCATTAGAGCATTTTACAGCAAGAGTATGAAACCCAGAAACCAGAGCTGTGGGGGAGAAGAGAGAGCAAGAATATCCTTTGGGAGCAATCCCACTCAACCCAAGGCAGTCCCAGGGGGCATTGCACAGACTCCTCCCTGCTGTCTCTGCCCTGGCAGGGGAGAGTTGAGGATCCCTCAGCAAACTATCCCTAAACCAATACTGCACTTGATTGTCTCCTGCTCTCTGAAAAGTCACTCCCTGCCATTCCTATAGTGCAATTAGTGTTTCCAACCAGGTCTAGGAAAACTTGGAGTAAACTCAGGATTCTGCATTGGATTGAAACAAAATGTAGTCAAAAGAGACCTTCTTGGGTTCATTGACTTCTGACCCCAGCCTTTGAAACGGCTGCTTTCTGTCCTCACAAAGTGGTGGTCTATTTAGAATCTATATAAACAATATCAAAATAGGTGGGGTTGGAGGGGACAGAGGCGGGGGGCAAGATAATGAGTGCTGGAGCAGTTGCCAGCACACTGGGTGATGTTCGGGGCGTGTTTTGTTTATTTGCTGTTTTAGTCTTTGGGCCAAATGAAACTCCTCTCGCTTGAACTGAAGTCAGCAGGGGGAAAGTGCAGACGTCACAGAAACTCTGTCCCAAGAAGCTCGGGACTCTCCCCTGCTGTGCCTGCAGAGCCTCAGCAGCGCTGACAGCACAGCCAGGAGGCTTCCTGTTCAGCCCGGATTTCACACTCTGCAGACAGCTGCCTTGTAGGACTTGCCACCAAGGCAAAGTACGGGAAATTTCAGGGAAAATAGATTCATTTCCTTTGAAAAACTGCAAAAACGCTGGTTCTGCCCACGTACATCTATATGTTGGAGAGAAAAGCTCTACTGGAAGAACTGTTGTTTGTTTTTGACTTGTCCTGACAGTGACTTTGCTTCATCATCATTACTGGATTGTATATATGGGCTCGAGATGCATGACTGTAGCGAAGGACAGGGTAGTGGCGGGTGTTCCAGGGAGTCTGTGGTCCTGCCGTTAAGGTGTGCTTGGATAGCATCCTTTATATACTCATCAGGGTTTTACTTCCCTTCCTGGCATATGACATTGCTTCCATAGTTCTCATTTCTTGAGATAAGCAAATTGAGGATGTGTTTCCTCTAAGCTCACTATGTGTACTTCTCTTCATTTATTAAATTCATTTGCATATCTGTTGAGGTCTTGATACATGGAACAAAATAAGTTTAAAAGAATCTTTGTTCTTATGAATTTATTAATATATTAAATTACTTAATCCCCATGACAGTTCCATGAGCCAGGTACTATTACGATGCCCTTTTTTGCAGGTGATTTGCTCAAAGCCACATGGCCAGTGAATGATAAGAACTGGGATTTGAACCCAAGCAAGCTGGCTCCAGAGAGCCCCACAATCTTATCACCTGCCTCTACACTTCACGCTGGGACTCAGGGCTGTGATTTCAGGTTCAGGACTAGAGCAGTTCAGTTGAAAACTTGTAATTTCTCTTCTAGAGCAAAGTCTTTCTCCCACAAAACAGCTTAAATAACTAATATGTTTGAAAGAGGTAGTACTGTGGCTGGATTTCATATGAATATGTTGAAAGGGATCAAAATATACCGCCCCAAAATATGCCACACTGGCATAAGAATTATTTTGAGATGAAGATGAAACAGCACACAAATCACATTGACCAGCTTCAAAATGGTTCTGCTCCCTGAGAGCAGACTGGTGGGTAAGTCGATCGGAGTTATTTTACAGAGATAGCACTATGTATGTGCCACCCTGGTCCTTGGGATGAACTGGTACCAAGAATCTTCAGTCTATGGAAAAGTGATGTAAGTGTGGCCACCACCGGAGCCCTCTGTGAAGCAAGAGTTCCTTCAGTGAGGAAGATGGGTGCCTAGATCAAACATGGACAAATCAAAACCTGACTAAACTCCATCACATTGGAATCCCTTTGGGCCTTCTATTGCCCCTCAACCCTACACTGTAATTGGCCAGGTTGTAAAACCCTCCAATCAAAACTTGCTCCACCATCATTACCTCATGTCAACCTATTCTCCACAACCCTTAAAACCTGTCCTGACCCCACATGGGATCAGGGGGACAGACTTGAGTGGTGCCTCCTGTGTCCTGTGAGTGAACTCAGAAATAAATAAATCACTCTTCCTTTGCTCCAAGGTCAGTGTCATAGTTTTGGCTCCTATGTGCATAGGGCAGCGGGCCCTTGCTTGGTAACGAGGCAATCAAGAAACAGCAGATCCAGGAAAAGCTCTGGGCTCTCCCTCATTACTTCTCAAAGCAGGGTATACATTTCCCTTTGTAAAGGAGTCTTCCTTTCCTGTACCAGGAGAAGAAGGACCCTGGACCACCAGAGATGACCCATCAACAGAAACGGCACCAATTTGAGTCTGCGTAACAAACCTTACTAAACAACTCTTACCTTCCATTAATTTCCCCCCTATATTTACCTTCTCATACTTAAATGCCCCAAGAAGCCCCAAACCTTTTTTCTTTCTCTTTTTTCTTCTCCACAGTTTATCCCTCTTTGTTAAAATGGTGCATACTTCTCACATGTAACCCCTTCTTTGGATTTTCACTTCTTTTCTATAAAGCCCTCCTTATTCACAGCAATAAACTTTTCCTCTTTAGCATCTTTTTGCTTTTCAGTTTAATTTGCATTGTCCCAGGTATTGAACGTAAGAGAGTAGAGGGAAAAGATTTTTTTCTCCTCACAATACAATGGACTAAAAGCACCCTCTTTCCTCCTAACAAGTTATGACAGACAGGGGAAAGAGAAGCACATTGCTGAGAGTCCAGAACCTTGCGGGAGTCGGGGAGAACATCATCAGGATGAAAATGGAGGCAAAAGCAGAGATAAGAGAATCTCAGATCAAAATCTTCTCAGCTCACCGTTTTGCCTAGGGCAAGTGCCTTAAGGGCCAAACAAACAGTTCAAAATTTGAAATTTACTAGCCAATTTTATGGGATCCATTTGATTATTTCCCCCAAATAGCTCAAGACAAAAAGAAATAACAGGTAACAGGCTGAAATCATACTGTTCAGCAAGAAACAGATTCATTCTTACTTTGCCAATTGGCTTCTCAATCAGAGGGCTGGTGAAGCAGACTGGGGTTCCACGGCTGTACATTGAGGTTTTCCATGGCTGTTCCTGAAAGAAAGGAAACAGAGAGATTTCAGAGACTTGGCTGGCTGGCCTGTGGCCTGGAGCCGTTTCCTCCTTTCACAGTCGGGCCTCAAGCACTCACACTGAAGAGTTGCCACTTGAAATACCTGAGTCAGCATCTTTGCACAGGCACCTTCGGTTTGCAGCTTGTGCAAACTCATTTAACCTTGTGCAGGGACACACTACAAAACCATTTATGACATTTTGAAGGAATTCATATGCACGTGTTGACATAAATGCAGGATATTTTCTGTCTAATTTGTTAAGGTATCTTCACAGAACATAGAGCAGACTATCTGAATCTGTTTTTTCTTTAGATAACTTTACTAATATCTCATTGCATAAAAACACTGACCACAGTGAACTTCTGGCTTTCAAATCTTTAAATCTATATGGAATCCTATTAAAAAATTCTCTACCTGCTCTTCAGAACCCTGAAAAATGTGGCCTTTTCCCGCTTTTGGGACTTTATCTCCAACTCTGTCCTAGAATTTAATCTAAACCTCAAGCTGTATCTGGTCAATGTGTTTTTCTTGAACAGACTCCAGTCGGTGCCCCCCCACCCCCCGCTTCCCCCGTGTCCCTAGTTCCTAAAACACTTTCTGCACTATCAGCCTCCGGTTTCTTACCTGTGCTATAAAGCCCAGCTCAGATTCCCTAAGAAATATTTTGCTATTTTCCTCAACCTCTGACTAAAGTCAGAAAAACTTTCTTTCTAGCTCAGGATCCAGGTACTATTATTAGAGTATTTGTCACTCTCTGCTGGGAATGTGAGCAGTTGAGGACAGGACTTATGTCTTAGTTACCTTTGTATCCTTCATAACCCAACACATGTCTTGCACATTGCTATGGTCTGAATGTTTGTGTCCCCACAAAGTCTGCAGGTTGAAACCCATCCCCTAAGCGATGGCATTGAGAGGTAAGTCCTTCAGGAAGTGGTAGGTCATGATGGCAGAGCCCTGAGGAGCGGGGTTAACGTCTTTACGAAAGAGGCCCCAGAGAGCTTGCTTGCCCCCTTTCCCATGTGAGGACACAGTGAGAAGTCTGAGACCTGGAAAAGAGACCTCGCCTGATCATGGCGGCACCCTGACCTCAGACTTCCGGCCTGCAGAGCTGTAAGAAATATATAAATTTCTGTTGTTTATAAGCCACCCAGTCTGGGGTATTTTGTAAGAGCAGCCTGAAAAAACTAAGACACACCTGTAGGTGCTTTCTGTTAGAGGACTCTTTCCTTTTGTCTGCTGAATCTTCCTTTGCATAGTCACTAAATTCCAAACACTTTACCGGATCCAACTCTCATTCTTGCTGCACACGTTTCACTCCCTCTCAGTCTTGTTAGAATAGACGTTAAGAGGCTTGTTATTGAAAAAGAAAGGGTAACTGCAGGTAGCAGTAACCCCATAAAATGAAAATGACCTTTAAAAATGAATCCGCTAGTATTGACCCATCCCCACCTCCTGCTGTCCATTAATTGGCCATGTTCTTTGAGTGAAAGGATGATTTTTCCATCTTCTTAGCAAAGGACTGGAGAACGACCCTCTGGAATCTCTCCCCCTGCTGTTACTAATTACCTTACCCTGGGCAAATTACTTGTGCTTTCGACCAGGGTGGCCTTGCCTGTAAATGTGGTTTGGGTTATTTACACACATCTCACAAGGTATTCTGAAACTAATTGTGAAGATATCGGTGGCCTAGAAAGGCAAAGTATAATTTCCGGGGAAGAGACCCTGCAGTTCACCCTCAGGAGAAGCCATTCAAACCTCTGACTTCTCCTGGTCTGAAAACAGGGCTATGGCTGGCTTCTGAGCCATGTGTGCTTCTGTCCTTTAGGGGTTAAACTGAGACGAGTAATTCATTTCACAGGTCATGTTCCAGCCATCAAAGTTTAATTACCATCAAATCCCACTGGCTCAGGTCCCTAATATATTAGTGGATGCATGAAGAAAAGTTCCAAAGGATCCAGTTACCAAAACCCACCTTTCCAAGATAAAAATACATTGAGTGGCACCAGGGTAGAAGGCCAAAGTAGATCAATTTGACACTGCAACTTCTTTTTTTAATGAAAATAACAGTTTCTGTTTTGATGATTAGGACACATGATTCTGTTTCAAGGAAGTCAATCTGCAGATGCAGTAGATGAATCTGAAGAACTCTGCCCTTTACTCAGAGGCTGGTCTGGTTGCTATAGCAACATGTAACTAGTTTTCTTAGGTTGTTGTGTGGCCTGATTTTCTTTAGACTAAAGATTCTCTTGATACGTTTGCACTGGGTGCTGTTAAAACTAAAACAGCCCAGCAATTGCAAAATATAGATTTCTCATCTAGAAACTATTTGTTTGGTGGCTAAATATCTGATGATTCTGGGCCATACATAAAAAGGAATATCTGAAAAAATGGGTTCAAATGCAAAACACAAGCAGTGAGGGGTATGCGATTATGACTAAAGAGGGTTTCTCTTTCCGCATCTCCTCTCCTTATTTCAGGCTTTTCGCACAGGGTTTTACTGCTGTTGTTAGGATGGCTGAGTGGCTGAGTCCACATCTAACTCACCATTTGCTAAATGTGGGAATGGGGCCACGGAGGAAGGACATGGACAAAGTGGAATAACAGAGAATTAGAGAAATGGCAAGTCAGCCATCCTAAGAGGCTAAGAACTGCTCAGACATCTCCACATTAAAGGTACCTGTTACTTTTCTAAGACTGGATCCCTTAAAAGGAGACCGAAGTGGTTAAAGCCTTGAACTGTAATTACAACCTTCAATGTCTATTCTGGTGCCTGAAATATAAGAGCAACTCCTGGTGCAAAAGGACAGAAATACTCTAGGATTTGATGAGGAAGGGCTGTGGGGATCATCTGGCCGGCTCAGCTAGTTGACTGAGCAGTGGGAGCCACCCCGGGGGCGTCTGCATGAGGGTGCAGCACTGGGCAGCTCATGCGTTACTAATAATTCTGAAGGAAAGCGTATGTCCTCCCTTAGAGATCTATACTCCATAGAAAACATGGACCTTGGTGTCCATCAACTCCCCACCTTTCCTCTCCATACCTAGGAACAATGTGTTCTGTTTTGAAATGGATGCAGATTCTACCTTAAAGATTGCCATCCCTCTTTCCAACCTCAGCCTGCCACCAGTTATTTCTCCGGAGCAAAAATAACTGCACCTTGCATCTCTATAGAGTGCTTTTCAAGAACTGCTAACACAGCACATTAGTTACCCCTCACAAAAGCCACAAGCTGCTTCTGGGACCTAGAATGTTGAAGGAGCTGTGATACTTCACACATTCAGTGGGAACTGAGGAAGAAGAAAGTTCCTAAAAATGAAAGTGATATAGATTGTTGCCATTGCTGTGATATAGATTGTTGCCAAAAATGAAAGTGATATAGATTGTTGTCCCTGTTCTCTCTGCCCCCCCCCTTTGATCTTTTGAAGCCAACCATCAGGGTTTGGGGTTTGCCCCACCCATCCCAGCTAGAGTTCATTCTTTGCAAGGGTCAAGCACACAGATACAGAGGTGAGGTGGCCTTGGGAAGGGAGGAGAACTGGGTGGAGGGCCATTAAATGCTGACTCACTCAGGCTTGACCAGACTTCCTCCCTTTTTCCACACTCCAGTACAATTTTGGCAAACTTAAGTAAACTACATACTGCTAAGCTTTCCTACTTCCTTTTGGGTTATTATCACAGACCCACACCAGCTCTGGGATACACAATCTCCTCCCCTCAACACATGGGAGCAAAGAGCAGGTAGCAGGGAAGAGCATAGGTACTTATAAGCACTCCAGTTTTTAAGTTCTTGGGGCAGAATCCTGGGAGAGCCTGACCTGCTTCTACATTCCTCAGCAACCTCCCTCAGTACCTATTTCCCTTAAATTCTCCGCTAAATATTTGCATTTAAATTATCCATTTCTTGGATGTTTTACATGCTGATTTTTAAAATGCCCCTTATGTTTTTCCCTTCCTTCCCTATGTTTTATGAATCTTCAGTACCACCTGCACCTACCACAAGACTACCATTACAAAGTACATTAAAACAAGTGCTTTCGAAACATTAATGGGACTTCTAACAGAAGGAGGCACATTGTCTTCATGCACTCTCTTGTCTCTGAGTTTCCTGCCACTTTTAGCCAAATGCATGTATATTTAGCTACAACATCACCTTGCACCACATTCATACATTTTCCACTGAACACCATGTGACATAGTTTTGTGTTGTTACATAATCTTTGGATTTGTAATATTGAGTGACTACATAATATTCCATGAACAGAATAGAGTATAATGTATTTGATATCTTGATGGATAGTTGGATTGTTTTCTTTTTTCTAATTTTTTTGACATTTTAAAAACCGTTTTATTTTTCAAAGATTCTATTTATTTATTTTTTAAAGAGGTGGAAAGAGAAGAAGAAAGAGAGGGAGAGAAACATTGATGTGAGAGAGAAACATCAGTCAGTTGCCTCTCATAAGTATGCAGACTGGGGACCTAAACCCCAACCTAGGTATGTGCTCTGACCAAGAATCGAACTGACGACATTTCGCTTTGCAGGACAAAGCCCACCCAAGCCAAACCGGTCAGGGCTAAAGACAATTTTATTGATCCAGTTCCCATACCATACAACTCACTCCTTTGAAGTATTAACAATTCAGTGTTTCTTACTATACTCACAGGGTTGTGTGGCCATCACCACAATGTAATTTTTGAATACTTTAATCCTCTGTCAAAAGAAACCTTTTACCAATTCACCACTCCTCCTCATGTCCCCCGCTCCAACTCTAGGCAACCACTAGTGTACTTTCTAGCTGTATATTTTTGCCTATTCCGGACATTTTATGTAAATGGAATCATATAATACGTGGTCTTTTATGATTTTCATTTGCCTTAATACTTCCAAAATTCATCCATGTTGTAGCATGTATCATTACTTCATCCTTTTTCATTGCCAAAAATATTCCATTGGATGGATATACCACACTTCACTTATCTATTCATCCATTTGGTTGTTTCTCCCTTTGGGCTATTTTGAATGAGGCACCTATGAACATTCATGTACAAGCTTTTGTGTGTGATACATGTTTTTATTCCTCTTGGTTATACACAGGGGTGGAAATGCTATCTCTTAAAGTAACTCTACGTTTCACACTTTGAGGAACTACCAAACTATTTTCCCCTGTAATTAACACCACACAAGTACACTTTTTTGTCTTTTGAATTGTTTCTTTAGACTATATTTCCAGCAGTAGGGTTACTGTGCCAAAGATAATCGACATGTTTATGGCTCTTGTACCTTACTATCTAATTACTGCTATTCCAAAGGATTGGACAGGTTTACAGAGCTACTACTTACATGAAGGTACACACATATGGCAAATTTATGAGGAAGATGCCACAATTAACCTCATATTTATAGATGAAAAACTAAGGGCCACAGAGGTTACGTAACTCAGTGTCAGATGACCAACCAAAGCAACACAACGCCCTTTTTATGGGCTTCATTGGCTTAAAGTGTCTGTACCCAATACGTCCCCGATCGCAATGAGTAACAGCTGACTATGTCTCTGTTATTTTAATATAGAAATCCTGTCATTTCTTCAGCTTGTGTCACAGTGAAACAATACGCATGGACTCAGAGGCACGGGGTCAAATTCTGGCCCCAGAACTTGCTAGCTTGGAGATCTCTAGTAAGCTGCTGAATCTTGCTAAGCCCCAGTTTCCCCAAGGTAAAACAGGCTCATCTAGAGTCTCATGTGGAGGATTTAAATTAAAGTTCAGTTCAGACAAAGAAACTGACATAATAAGCACTAAAAAAATATAATGTTTCATGTTAATGACAAATGTTTTATTGTTATTCGTCCTTGGTGTCCACTTCAGAATCAAATATCAGGCATCTATGAATCTCTATTATAATTTAATAAATAGATTTCCTCCCTTACTGTTAATCAAAAAAATATTATCTTCCGAGTACTATCATTTAGCTCTGTGCAAAGTTTACAAGAATTGTTTTGTTTTGTTTTTTCAATTTAACCTTTATTGCATTATTTTCCCATTACCATTCAGTCCCCTTCTACCCCGTCCTCTCAGCAGCCACCACGTTGTTGCCATGTCCGTGAGTCCTTTATCCTTTTTGCTCAATAAAAACACTGATAAGTAATGTAAAGAGTTATACAAGTGTTTCAATAAAAATTATAACAATGATAGATTATAATAATTATATAAGGTACAAATAGATTATTTAGAAGTGTATTACATAAGTTTAAATAAGTATATTTTTAATTTGAAAAATATTCAAAACTTTCCATTATAAATTATAAATTTTAATTTTACTTAAAAATACATTTAAAGTCTCTAAAATAAACAAATATTTCAAATATTTTAAAGGAATAATTAATTATAAGTTAATAAAATAATCATAGGCTCATAAAAGTGAATATTTTTAAAATAAATATATGGCTGGCTCTGAGAACCTTGTAAAGAAAAAGCCCTGGCCTACTATTCTGAAAACTTGAATTTGAGAAAGGCTTTGACATTTACTTGATATATGACCTCTTTGAGGTTTCATTTCTTTAGCATTAAAAAATATAGTACGCAATTTGCTTTTTATTTTAAAGAAGATCCATTAGGGCAATGTGTCTGAAAACATTCAATCAGCAATACATAAAAATTACACATCTCTTTGGACCATCAAAACGAAGATGAGGCTAAGTTATACCACACAGTGGTTCATCCCCCTGTGTGACATGAAGCATAAGTTCTCCAGGAGTCCAGCAAATACAGAAAAGAAAATGAAAATGGGAAGTCATCCATTCAAACATGAGAAAACATCACGTAGGGACAGCAGTAGTTCTCCACAGTTCTCGTGTGTCACTAGAGGTCAACTTCATGAACAAAATGATCCCAGAGGTATGGGCTCTAAGAGGTCCAGATGTGAACCGATTACAGTTGCGCTTCCGCAGGAGGAAGGGCGGATGCTGGGATGCTATGCCTGCATCTCTGCAGATGGGGACAGAAAATCTGGGGAAAGGTATCAATCAGTAAAGACACGCCATGGGCTGAACTGTGTCCTCCCAAAATTCATGTGTTGAAGTCCTAACTTCTGGTACCTCAGAATGTGACCGTATTTAGAAGCAGTGTCTTTAAAGAAGTGATTAAATGAGGTCATTAGTTTGGGCCTTAATCCAAATGACTGGGGTGCTTATTAAAAGAGAAAATTTATACACAGACACACATAGAAGGAAGATCATGTAAAGATACAGGGAGAAGACAGTCATCTACAAGTCAAGGAGAGGGGTCCCAGGAGAAACCAACCCTGTTGACACACTGATCTCAGACTTCTAACCTCCAGAACTGTGAGGAAATAAATGTCTGTTGTTCAAGCTGCCCAGTCTGTGCTACTTGTTTATGGCAGCCCTAGAAAATTAATACAAGGCATCCCAGCCCTTCTGCTACTTTGCTAATCCAGATTTTGAGGCATTAGCCTATTTTTCCAGGTTTATGACAAAACCAGCTGAAATAGTTACCTAGCAAAAAAAAAAAAAGATGATCAATATCAGGGGAAGGGCTTTTAGTCAGTTAGCATAGATAAAGGTTTCCAAATGAACTGGGGGGACGGTGCTACAGTGACTGGGGACAAAGCAGAAGCAGAAGTTTGAGTGGGTGGCATGCTGTACATCAGTACTGAGCAGCCCTGGGGAGACTCAGATGAATAAGAGGGCACCTCACTTTGAAGGAGCTCCCCCCAGGGGTAGAGAGGGAAACCAATAGCATTTAAGAAGAAGAGTACACATTAAAGATACTGGTATGCAGCAGATGCAGTGAGAGCAGAGGGAGGAGGGTCCAGCCCAGCCAAGAGAGGTGTCCCTGTGGCTGGGGGCTTCCAGGAGGAGGGGGTACAGAAGCTAAGTATAGAACAGAACTAAAGTCAGGTAGACAAACATGTGGTGTGGGGCCGGGAGGGGACAGAGCACCTAGGAAGATGAAAAGAAGCTTGTGGTGTTTCAGGAAGAGAAAATATCACGAGTGCAAGAGGTGTGGAATAAAAAGAAATGCTGAACGTTTATGTGAGCCATGAAAAATCTAGTGCTGTTAGATCTTACAGAACAAGACAGAGGTGGTAGGAGACGGTGCAGGAAAGGCAGGCGGGAAGCACAGGACTCCTCTATCAAAATGTTTCAATAGATGGCTTGGCCATTAGGTGGGGGGGGGGGATGCATTTGAAAAGAGGAGGCTGTAAGATAAGGAACTACTTAGGCTGCTGTTGTCACAAACCAGGAGAGACAGGCCAATGACGAAAATCTGGACCAGAGAAGTGGCAGAAGTGTAAGAAAAGGACACGACTTAGGAAAGAGGCTGGAATTAAAATAATCAGAGCTTAGACATTGCTTGGAAATGGAGGTTGAGCTAGGAATGAATATTTGCAGGGTTCTACGGAGTAGGGAAGGAGGATGAGGAGCAGCCTCTTGACAGGGTTCCAGGAGAAAGGAGGACAGGGCAAAGGTGCCGGCGAGGTGCAAGGAGGGAGTGTTTGCTGGCATCACGGTTTGCCTAAGGCACCAAGACGCAAAGGGCACTCACAGCTTCGCAGCTGACATTAAACATGTTGGTCTTCGATGTGAATTTGCACAGTAGTCCCACTTTATCCACGGTTTTGCTTTCTGTGGTTTCAGTTACCCCCAGTTAACCATGGTCCAAAAATATTAACTAGAACATTCCAGAAATAATTGCGCACCACTCTGGGTAGGGTAATGAAATCTCACGCCGTTCCTGGTTCGCGAATCATCCCTTTGTATTGCCCAGCGTCTCCAAGCTGCACAGACCGCCTGCCCATTAGTCACATAGTAGCCAGCCCAGTTATCAGACAGCCGCCCGGATCAGTGCTTGTGTTCAAGTAAGTCTTATTGTACCTGATGGCCCCAAAGTGCAAGGGTAGTGATGCTGGCGATTTGACTATGCCAGAGAGAAGCTGTCAGGTGCTTCCTTTAAGTGAGAAGGGTGGGTGTGTAGGAAAAAACAGTATATATAGCGTTTGGTACTACCCGTGATTTCAAGGATCCACTGGGGGACTTGGAACATATGCCCCTCAGATAAGGGGGAACTACTCTACTACTTTTTGTCCTTTACCTGCTTTCCTGTCTCAACTTGAACTTTATGCTGCAGCCAAAGGTCTCTGCTCTCTCCCATGAACACACTTTACTGATTTACTCCTCAGTCTTTCTCACACCTTTGCCTCCTCTTCTCCTCTGGCTCTACCATCTACTAACTGAGGGACCATGGAAAAGTTGCTTCACTTTCCAAACCTTAAACTTTCTCATACAGAACACGATAATGGTAATGCCCACTGAAAAAGGCCGTTCTGTAGATTACATTTTTAAAACCCCACAGGATTTCACAGAAGCACAAGGAAAGAAGCTCTGATCCAGACTGGAAGATGGAGAGATGGTGAGGGAGGGAAATCAGGAAATGTTTACCGATGTGGAAATTCATTGCTATCTACTTTCACTCATGAACACCCCTTCCTTGGATTTCTGGAAGATTCTCTATTCTTGCTGTCTTCGGAAAAGCAGTCCATACTACACCTGAGAAATTGAGAGATTTTTAAAAAATATGTTGAATTGGGATCTTCCTGCTTTACTCCACTGCCCCTTAAACCAAACACTTCAGAGGTTTCCTTCTGCTCTTAGATGCAAATTGTAATAAAACATCGCCTTGGTATACAGGGCTCTTCTCGGTCAAACCTCTTCACGCCTCCCCTGACTCATTGCACCACTGTCCTCCTTCTGTTGTCCTGACGGTCAGATTTGCTTCTCCCACAGAACTTTAACTTATGCTCTTCTCTCCTCCAGAAAAGCTCTCCCCCTCCAGGCACCCCCCTCAGCCTCCTCGCTTCCCTCTCCACGCTACTCTGACGCTCCCTCCAGAATGCAGCTCGGCTGTGATGCCCACCGGGTTATACTCTCCCCCTTCAGTGTTCTCTTCCCGCAACGTATTTCTCCTCCGTAGTCCTTATCACAGTCGTCACTGATTGGGGATTTTTTTGTACATATATTTGTGTGATTTTTAAATAAAAAACACATATTATTTGTCTCCACTCCCCATGACTGTAAGTTCCCCATTGGCCAGGACCTTCTCTATTCTTGTCCATCATCATGTCCCCGAACTTTAGCAGAGTACCTGGCATATCACAGGCACTTAACAAATATTTATTGGGTAAATGAAGAAATGGATGAATTCCTAAGACAATTATTAAAAGACAAGTAATTGATAGGGAATATAGTCAATAATATTGTAATAACTATACAAGTATATTGTGTACTAGGCTTATTGGGGTCATCACTCTATAAGTTACATAAATGTCTAGTCACCACGTTGCCGCCTGAAACTAATATAATATTGTATATTAATTGTAAATGAAAACAATAATTAAAAAATAAACAAGTAAGAGAGGGACAGGCAAAGAAAATAGGGTAGAGATTTCTAGACAGTAGATAAGAGAGCAAATTTCTTTGAATAATTGCATATTGTCTTAAAGGTCATAGGGTCCTAGGAGGGCCAAATCATGAAGGACGTTGATTATAATGAAGAATTGCAAAACCCAGCAAAATATTTTAGGCGTGGAGCACCTGGATTGGCTTCGTGCTCTACACGAACCACTCACGTGTCACGGTGAAGAACGTGTTAGAAGAGGGTAAGGCTGGAGACGCAGAGATCTATCAGGCAGGATCCTGGGGGCTGAAATAAGGTGGTGACATTTGGGGATATAGAGAAGAAACCAGATTTAAGAGAATCAATTTATCACCCTCCTACAGAAAATTATTGACCAATATTAGAGATTTGTAATATACTTATATACGTATTTTGGCTCTTTGTGCTTAATGAATGCCCTCACTCCATCTTGTATATATAAATTGGTATTAGTTGTATTGTGTCTTTGCGTTCCCAAATAAAAGAAGGGAGTGGAGGTGCCTCTCGAGTTTGAGTGGAGAATACAAGAGGAAAAGTGTCAATCAAAGGTATAAAAACTTGTACATTGATTGGGGATGCTGGGTAAACCTTATTTTTCAGACTAAGGTGTGCTTTTATTCCATGGCAAACATAGTAAAGTGAACATTATCTTAATTTTCTCGCTTTTAAGCTAAAAGATTGCTCAGTTACTTTAATATTTCTAAGAAGTATATACAGTCATAAAATTTTCAAACAATATAGCCCTTAACTAGTCATTCTAAAATCTTCTTGTGCTACTAGAAATTAAGTGAGGTCAGTTGGCAGATGACAAATGGAACCATAACTTATGGGCATAATTCTCCCAGAGGGCAGAGAGATAGTGCAGTTTCAAGTGGAAGGTGAAGGGAGTCCCACCCACTGGTTGTATGTACCTGGAATTTCTTTTCTAGGACAAACATATTCATTCTACAATTAATAGACTCTTTAGGGTGACCACTTCATAAGGCATATAATGTCTAATCACTAAGCTATACACCTGAAATAAATATAATACTGTTTGTCAACTATAACTGAAAAATAATTTAAAAAATCTAACAAAAGAAGATTTAAAAAGGCAAAAAATAGCAAAAGCTTACTGTAAAATTTTGGAGGGAGAGATGACATGAAGGTTTTAATTCACAACAAGGGAGGAAATGACTGAGGGAAAATAATCTCTTAAGATCAGGTTTTGATAGGAAGTAGAGCAAAGGAGGGGCACGCTAGGTGTGTGGTACTGCTTCTGCCCCATCACTGGGTTTGGGGGTTCTCAGATCACATGCTCTATGCTGTAGTGATATACGAGCCAAGAGCAGCCCTTCACATTCCAGTCTCCACTTTAATAGGGGAAAAAAGTAAACATTACTAAAATCATTATTCACAATGTGGAGTCTACACCATGTAATCTACATCACTTTAGGTATTTAAGTGTGATTGTGAGTCTAATTCTCAGGAACAGGGATGGTGTCGTATGAAAGCAGTTACTGACCCACCAGCAGAAGAGCTTCCCCGGCAACAGGACAGCCCTGTCTGGGCTGGACTTCAGAACAGGACCAGAGGTGACTCCTGCTTGAACATGTGCAGGGGAGCATGTGGTGTGGGCTTCACAGCACAGCATCATGTGCTTATTTACATTCCCATTGTTAAGCCAGCTGAATTTCTTTATTACATGTGAGTCATTATCTAAACTGCATTTGGATCAAAGAAAACAGAATTCCATGTCAAAAGATCTGCATGTGAGACTTTTTTCTTTCTGATGTCTCAGAAAGAGAGAAAAGGCACTCCCACAATACCTTTCTCTTTCCTGCACTACCTAACTCAGCTTTGCTGGGAATGGCCACGCTGGTCAGATACAGTGACTGAGGCACTTTGACTTTGCTTTTAATTCTTGAAGCAGCACGTTACAGGAGACAGAGCATGTGAACATGACCCACGAACCGGAACACAGTAGAGGGGATGCATGCCAAATGACGTTTTTACCTGAAGTCATATTATGAAAGGTAAAAATAGAAATGAGGATATGTTTTAGGACATAGAGTCACCTCTGCTCTGTCCCTTGTCTCTTAGTAGATCTGACTTCCTTCCCACATCTCCCAGCAGGGCAGGCAGAGTGGCCCGAACCTCTCAGGTCAGGGAGGATGCAGTTTTCTCGACCTCCTTGGGGACGCATGATCTCCTGCTCAGCACCCTGGAGGCCAATGAAGGCTCCATCCAGTGGAAACTCCATTCACTCGTTGCTCTAAAGGAAGCAAGCCCCATCTTAATTTCTAAATAGGTCCCCTCAACCTCAATCTTGAACTTTATATTAATGAAATTCTACAAAATGTATTCTTTTGGATCTGCACTCATCCTTATTCTGTTTTTGAGATTCATCACGCCATTGTGTACATCATGCAATTGGTTCACTTTCATTGCTGTATAGTACAGTATTCTATTCTGCGAATACGTGGCAATTTGTCCATTGCACTGCTGATGGACATTTGTGTTGTTTCCAGTTGAGGACTATTACACACAACACCACGTGAATACTGTCACCCATGCCTGCGGTGCCATATGTATGCCTTTTCTGTGTGGTATACAGCTGAGAGGAGAATGGCTACATCACACACTCTGCATATACGGCCTTCACCTTTAGTGGACACTGCCAACTCGTTTTCCATAGTGGTTGTACCAACATGCACTCCATCAAATGTACATTTCCTCCAGCAGTATCTTGTAATACATTTGTTTTTCTGCTTACATTAGGCAGAGCTGGTTTGTGCTGTTGACAAATAACTTCACAAGACACATGAAAAACCAGGAGAGGAGTATTGCAGGTTGAGAATAATACAGAGAATGGTATTGGGCTGTTACATAACTACTTTGTATTGAATATGTACTAAGCAAATACTATACCTAAGTGTTTACATATATGGATGGATGGATAGAGAGATGGCCAGAAATAAACTCAGTTAATTGTTCTTACTTGACAATTGTATGCCAGGCACTGTGTTAGACAAAACCTTACGAAGTAAGTATGATTAACATTTATGCAGCTTGGGAAATTGACAGTTAATAAATTGAGATAAATGAGTTAAAACAATCTATATATAATGACAGAACAGTATTTGAACTCAAGGCTTTCTGGCTCCAAAAACTATGTCATTCACCAAAGACCACACTGATATTGTCTCTTTTTAAAGCTGCAAAAAGAGTTAAATAATTTATGAAGGGTATTTAGAGAAAATTCTGTTAACTCTAAATGACATCTTCCCGGGTTCTCTCTGCCTCCCAGTGTCTGTGCAGCACATCCGGGAGAGATGTTGGGTGTGTCATGGAAATAATGGAACATTCCAGGGAATGGAGAGCATGACAAACCGTTCGCCAATATTCTTCAGTTACTGGCAGCTGCTGATGCTGCATCCAACTCTGCTAAAAGGGAGTCTTAGGTAAGAATGGTAACTCATATCCATAAAATGTTTTGCATCCTGAAAACATTATAGGTCATAACGCTGCTGGGTCATAAAGAGTGAGATGTTTCTTCACTACGCCTAAGTCTCTCTTGAAAAGATGCTACCTTTTCAGGATGAATACAGAATAGAGAAGGAATATAATTTTGTTTTCTGTTATGTTTTATTTTATTTCATTCCTACAGATAAAAACTGAATTTGAACCAGGTTATCGAAATACTAAACTAATTTAACCTGTAAGAATTTTACAGATTGTAAAGCTGACGTGTCGTGTTTGGTTGGTTGGTTGGCCTTGTTGCTGCTACAATGTTGGTGAGAGCTTTTTGATGTTGATTGACATAAAGTGTCACTGGCCCCTGGTAAATGTTTGGGGGAACTTTATCCAAATGAAGAGGATTCCTTCCTTGGGTGGAATTTCCTTCAATCTCTTTTTAAGTTTCTATTATTCTAACACAGAGATGACATTAAAAGAAAAATCTAAAATTGTGTAAATTTGGCACACACTAAGGGCATTTCTGCATATCATGCAGCTGTAGTTATAAAGTCATGTCACATCAGCAAACATTGGGATCCACTTAGAGACTGGTAGTAACAATTAACCCTGAAGAAAAGACTCCCCTTGGCCAAATGGAGAAGGTTAAAGCAGGGCAATAAGGAGAGCTGACATATTTTCTCTTGGCTCCTTATTTAATTACACTGTTTCCTAAACCAATTCTATTTTGAACACTCCTTTCTACCAATTACTACTATTGAGCAGAGTGTTACAGTATCATCTGCTGCCTGCTGCTTATAATTGACAAGTGATTGCTAGATGAAAATGGTCTAATTAATCAGCCCTGAAGGAAAGTGAAAACTGTGCCCTCCATATCCAAATGCGAAGATTGCTTTAGTGTGGGTACTTTTCTATTTTTGCAGCTTAGGCTGGTGGGAACACATGCCTACCAGCTGCTACTCCCACTGGGGCTGACTCCATATATTATAACAGGGAGACAGAACACCTCCAGGTACCTCATCCTCAGTCATGTTCACAGGCAGGGAAACGCCTCCCACTGGCAAGGAAGGGCAGCCTCCCCTGGAGAAGGGCAGACACACAGCAGAGACAAAGTCCACCTGTGCAACACCAGGAAAATGTAAAGCCCAGTCACAGCATCCAAGTAACACTCTGTTCCCAATCCTCAATATTCTGAATGGACAGTTTATGTTTTCTGAGCATCTCTAATATTTAATTTATAATCATAAAAAGGTGACTTTTAAACCATGAAAATATACTTGATAAAGACAAATTGAAGTTTGATTTAAGATCTTGATGGAGAACAATCCATTTAGGCTCTGAATTTTTTTTTTTTAACTATTTAAGAAATTCAGAGGATGAGCCGCCACTGCCAGTTGGGAACCTGGTATCTAAGTGCTTCGCTTGTCAATCTGGTGTCTGGTTCCTCTGAGTCACCCTCCCTCTAATTCATTACTCCCCAGTACAATGTATGATTTTAATGGATTTTCTTTAAAGTCTTAGAGGATGTTAAAACACAAATAAAACATGGCAACACAGCCACTATATTCTTCTTAGCATTCTTTTTAACTTCAGGATTCACCCTTTAATATTAGTGTATGTATATAAATAATAGAAAAGAAAAATGAAAGTTGATCCACCTTCATTTATCATTATATTACATCTTTATCAGGACACACTTGACCTGGTACGACGAAGTCTGAGAACTTTTAGTGCCTGACCACCACATACATGAGATTGGCCCAGAAAGCACCATAACAGAATTCATAAAATATGGAAAAGTCGTTTTATCAATTTTACCCAGGAGACTCCTGCTGCTCTTGGGCTCAATTTGAATTCTGGTCTCTATGATATCTATTTGTTTTGGCTGAAATTTGGAACCCAGCTAAGGTCAGTGTTACTTGTTAACATTAACTAAGCATTCAGCTTAATATTAAACCTTGTCATGGATTGAGATGATTCATGTGCTTGGCTTCTTTTTCAAAGTACCACTCACACATTGAAATGTAGCTCTGAACTGTATTAGTTTAGTGAAAATCATGTCTCAGATGCAGATGTTCACTTGCTTTTTATAATCTATAATGTTAGGCCCAATACATGTGTCCTGATTTGGAGGGTCTGAGAATTTTCATAAACCCTGAAAATGACTTTGATTTGCGAATTGGCCACACTCGGAGCACCTGTAAACTGAGGCCATGCCCATTGGCTTCAGTCTCCTCAAGGCATGTGTGCGTGTGTGTGTGTAAATAGAAACGACTAGAAGGGAGCTACAGTAATCAAGACAGAGCGATATGGGCAAAAGAATATAAAAGCTAAATCAATGAAACAGAATAGAGAGTGCAGAAACAGACCAATATAATTATACTCAGCTGGTCTTTGACAAAGGAGCAAAAGGCAATACAATGAAGCAAAGATGATATTTTCAATAAATGGTGCTGGAACAACTAGATAATCATATGCACAATAATGAATCTAGACACAGACCTTACACACCTCACAAGAATTAACTCCAAATGCATCACAGACCTAAATGTAAAACATAAAACTATAAAATTCCTAAAAGATACCATAGGAGAAAGTGTAGCTGACCTTGAATACGGCAATGATTTTTAAGATAAAACAACAATCCATGAAAGAAATAATTGATAAGCTGGACTTTATTAAAATTTAAAATGTCTGCTGGGAAAAACAATGTCAAGGCAATGAGAAAACAAACCACAGACCAGGAGAACATATTTGCAAAAGACACACCTGATAAAGGATTGTTACCCAAAATATACAAAAACTCTTAAAAGTCAACAATAAGAAAACAACTAGTTTTTAAAAAGGGCCAAAGACCTGAAGAGGCCCCTCACCTATTTTGGCAGATACACAAATGGCAAATAAAACTGTGGAAAGAGGCTCCCATTATATGCCATCAGGAAAATGCAGTTAAGACAATGAGATGCCACTAGCAATGGCCAGAAGCTGTATCACTAACAATACCAAGTGCTGATGAGGATGGAGAGCAACAGAAACTCTCACTCACTGCTGATGGGAATGAGAAATGGTACAGCCACTTTGGAGGGCAGTTTGGCAGTCTCTTACAGAACAAAATATACTCTTGCTGTATGATCCAGCAATCGTGCTCCTTGGTATTTTACCCAGGGGAGTTCAAAACTTATGTCCACACAAATACCTGCACACAGATGTTTACAGTACGTTTATTCATAATTGCCAAAACTTAGAAACAACAAAGTTGTCCTTCGATAGGCAAATGGATAAACTTTGTGGTACATCCAGCTAATGGAAGATCATGCAGCACCAAAACATAGACGAAAAGCCATGAAAAGATGTAGAGGAAGCTTAAATGTATATTACTAAGTGAAAGAAGTGAATCTGAAAAGGATAGATAGTGTATGATTCCAACGACATGACATTCTAGAAAAGCAAATCTATGGAGGCAGTAAAAAAAAATTAGTAGTTGCCAAGCTTTGGGAGAAGGGGTGGGTAGGCAGGGAAAGAAGATTTTTACGGCAGTGAAACTACTCTGTGTGATAACATATGATGATGGACACGTGCTATCATGCTATACATTGAATACTTCCAAACCTATAGGAAGTTAAACATCAGGAGTGAGCCCTCAGATAAACTGTACTTTGGGATATGATATGTTGATGTAGATCCACCCATATGGGGGGGGGATGTTGATAATGGGGAGGCTGTGCATGTGTGGGGGCACACACAGGGTGCTTGGGGAATCTCTGCAAGTTATTCTCAATTTTGTTGTGAACCTAAAACTTCTCTAAGAAATAAATATGATAAATAAATAAACATGACTGGAAGGATTTTAGTTTAACATTGAAATGATTAAAAGTGATTATCTCTAAATAGTTCTCCACAGGGTTAGGAATTCTGTTTTACCCACTGTTTTATCCCTGGCACCTACCACTCAGCTTTGCACAAAATGGGTGATAACGAATGCAATTTTTGAGTCCTTGCTGCTAAGTTGCATTCTGTGTACATTTCTGCATTTTCTAATTTTTTCCAATAATAAAAAAGCATGTTATTTTTATAATGCTAAATATTCTACTTCTATTACTTGAATGAGCCAAATTGTCAACTAGTCTATGCAGAAACAAAATGAAAAGAATTTAAGAGCACTAAGACATTTTTTCTTGCCTGCTCAGACAACCACTTGCTGCAAACATTTCCCATGAGGACAGGGTGAATTTATGAAAGCTGGCCTTGTTGACACCATGTACAACTCATCCTGCCAAGCTGAGTGTTCAAGGTCAGTGACCGAGCTGGTATGATGGAATTTCCTTCACAATAAGATAAAAACCTAAAACCTGCCATCTTTAGAAGATAGTAAGCACTTGCTTTTCCTGCTTAGTGGGGGCCTTGAAGGTCGGGTCCAAATAGACATTTCTATTCAGAAAAATGAATTCAGCTGGAGCATTTTCACACTAATGGGAGGTGAGAGAAAACTCTCAATGAGGGGAAAAGAAATGAGTACAGAGAGTGCTGGTTCAATACAGATTTTCACGACAGGCCAGAGAGTCTTGATTACATCACTTGGGTGGCTCAGTGACCACTTCATTACATCCTTGTATGATTTTTTCCCTTTAATTTACTGAAAAAAAAAAGGTGCTTCAAGTGTTGTTCATACATAAGCAATAATACTCAAATATCATTATTTACTTCTAACAGTATATTTCAAACCTTGTTAAACCAAACAATTTAATTCAAAAAGTCCATTCTGTGTCCTCCAAGAGCTTTTCATGGTAAATATCAGTGACAGTTCCACACACAGCACTGGTCACTGGCTATGAGAGAGATGCGTGCGCTTAAAACTACAACTGATCCCTCTCTCCTTCCTGAATACACAGGAAGTCTTCCCAGCTTCCCTGGGGGTCACGATGGAGAAAGATGAGGTCGTATTGGAGAAAGGAGCAAGGCCTGAGCAAACACAAACAGAGTTTTGAATTATCTCTGTTTTCCCTTCTCTTGCAGCAGCAAACTCTGCAGTATCATGTTGAGGAAATGGTGTCAAAAGATGACAGAGACTTTGTCAGCCCAGGTTTCTGCGGAGCCTCCTGATATCCAGCACTGCATATGGTGTGTTAAACCAGTAAGAGTCAGGAGCTAATTTGTTACAGCAGCATAATGTGGCCTACACTGACTAATATACTCATAAACATGATGAAGGCATATTTATGCCCAATAAGACAGGAAAATCCTTAAATGCAGAAACGTATACATGCCTCATCAATGTTTCGAGGGAACACTCAGATAGTTTCTAACTTATGAATATGACCTCTCTTCTTTCTTATGCAAGTAACGCAGATAAATGATGGACTTCATTAATTTATTCAACAAGTTATTTTTGAGCAAGGTACTTCTTTGGATGTTGCAAATATAACACTGAATAAAACAGAGAACGTTCCTGTTCTCATACAGCTTAGATTTCCCAGATCTTAGATTTCAGGGGTGAAATAAAAAAATAAAAAAGTGAAATCGGTAGCATTTCAGAAAGTTAAAACTGCTACCAATCAGGGAAGAGGGATAAGGGTGTGCCAGAGTGGGAAAGTGTTGCCCTATTCCCAGCATTTATGACATTGGCTTGTACCTCATAAATCTTCAGTGAATGAGGGCAAGCGCATTGGAGCACACTAACCATGTATGATTATATGAACTCACAGCCTCCCTTCAGTTTTTGTCTTGGATTAGTCCAATGCATCTCTCTATATGCGTATGGTCTTGAGGACTTGCCCAATTTCCTCCATTGCCCAATAAAGTAGGAATAGCAGGTGTTAACCTCTGAAAAGAAACAAATCAGCCTCCATTAGAACCTTAGACTCCATCTCTGATTGCTCACTGCTTTCGCCTCTTCCAAACTGGTCTTTGCTGGACTTTTCCCCAACAAGCCTACACTTGATTCTCCATACTTAGTGATAAGTTTCAAACTCTCCAGTTAACCCTCAACTCCCCGTCAAGGACTTGACTAATTTTCTGAATTGGAGGTGTCAATTGATATCTGCTCACCTTTTGAGGGAAAATTTAAGGGAAATTTCTCTATTCTTAGCTCCTGATATCTAAGCAACTACATTTTATACCACACAATCTTTTATTTCCCTCTTCCTAGTCCCATCCAAGCTTCAGGAAATTAAGCTAATGGTGAGCATCTGAGCTAAGCTAATCCTTTGGCTTAGTGTTATTTGGTTTTTAAAAAAATAAGCTAGGACAACTAAATTCTCTGTCTCCTAAATTTCAGTGAAGTCATGCAGACAGAGAATGAAAAGCATTAGCATTAATAGTTATCCTAGGACAACAGACACAAATCCTACTAAACCTCCGTGGAAAACTGGAATATACATTCACCTTCATAAGGGATTAAGAAAAGAAGTCAAGATTTTTTTTTCTATTGAGATGACTTCACAGAAAATCAAAGGTATTTACTCAGCCCTTTCACGTTTAGTTTTTGTAACAATGCTGAAATTATTTCCATTCATGTCATTTGCCTCATTCCATTCATGGGTCACGTGTCTTATGTGTTTGCCATGTTTACACCAGGACATTTTCACCAGCTCCATCTTCTTGGGGTGGCTCCCAGTTTCTCTCTTGCACCCTAGGACATTTTTGCCCAGTAATTTGATCTCTGGGTCCTGTATCTCTGCAACCATGCTTCCGACTCTCCAGCCTTCCTCAGCCTCCTCAATGTGATGGCAAAGGCAGGCCCCGTCCCAGCCACAGAAAAAGGTAAAAGGCCCCCTGGAGCTGGCTGGTGGGGAAGGAGCCGCGGCTGAGGCTTTGCTGCTGATATGAATTCCTCCTGGTTGCCACTGAATACGATTTAGGGGTGTAATGAGGGAGCCCTGTCGTGTTCACCACAGGCAGGCTTCATCAGTGCAAAATTCCACTCGGCAGATGAACACATACAGATGCGCATTTCCTTCACCAATGAAATATTAAACATGACAGGTGCGTTACCCATCAGGAAAGCTGCATGCATAAAGCATGTGTAACCCATGAGGTCTTCCCCTCTTGGCTCCTCCTGCTTGAATGAGTTCTGGGAGGTGATATTCCTCTTGAAACACTGTTCAGGTATTCAGTTCCAAAACTTATGGCCAAGAGTATCCTTGGGAAGATAATTTAAAGGCTTTTGGCTTTAAATTAAGAATCCATTAAGATAATAAAATGTTTTCTTTGCGTTTATTGTTATTCTGCCTAAGGGATCTGTGGGGGAACACAGGATAAAAACTATACAGAGAAAGATTCCTGTCACTATGGAAACAGATTCATTTATTTTTATGGGCTGATTTCTAATTCCTCTCCCTGGGCAAAACTCCCACTAACTTTCTGATGGTAAGAGATTATGCTCATTCAGAGAACATTGTGCTGCTCGGGGTAGTATTTCCTGTTTGTTTAGGGAGTAGGGAGATAGAGAAGGAGCTATAAAGAGCTATGATGTATAAGAATATCTTTCCAAAGGATTGACTCCAATCAGAATAATCAACTGATTGGAGTGGGGAGACTATATTCAGAATTCAGTACCAACAGGAAAAAAAACAGCCCCCTAACAGTTACTAGCTTGACATCAACCCTTAAAAAATGCAGAACACACAGATAGCAGGGTTCAAGAAGCATAACTTCCGCATGAGATTCTGTTGACTATGTTAAGCTTAGGATCTAATGATATATCTTAATTATAGATATCATAAAGACATTCTTTAGGAACTACAATTTGTTTTGTGTCAGTTATTTTTAACTACTTGAGTCTTACTATTTGCAGAGTTTATATTCTTAATAGAATGCCAAATTCTATCTGTTACAAGCAGTATTTTTGTAAATGTGACAGTGTCCCCACTGTCACTATTAGTAAAATGGCAATAGTGTTATATGGAAACTTCCAGGAACAAAGGAGCATTGTGACTGATATCTGCTATTATGCTGAACTCTCCCGAAAATGTTGGGGATGTAAATAGCATGTTGATGATATAACTCAATCTGCTTTCAGAGATCCCCTGTTGTTACTCATTTGCATGGAAATGACATCATGCCTAGTCATTCAATGTGCTATGCAATCTCAGACTGTGAGGATGGCCAATTGCAGATCTTTGTATGAGAATTTGTTCAAGGTTCTGGAATGCAGACTGGAATAGTGCATGCAGAACTAGTAGGGAGATGGATGAAGCAATCCATCCACCAAGTCTGATGAACATCTACCATGCCCCTTTCAGGCAACTCAGACATAAACCATCAGCTCTGGAAAGCAATGAGAACAAAGCCAGTGAAATCATGACTCAGCAAGTTGGGGTTCAGGCACAGTTCAATGCAATGTTTTTGTGTATTTGGGTGTGGGTGTGGGTATATGAAGAAGTTCATGGTTGTGCTTATAGGCTCACTTGCATATGGCAAAATATTTCTCACCTCATCTTTAGTATAGATGCTAGACTATTTCAAGAATTGGTTGTAAAATGTCTGAATATTGTGGTTTCATATTGCCAAACATTTGACATTGGAAGACAACTTGAGATTTGATAAACTTTTCCCTGCTATGTTCGACACAGATGCTGCTCTTTGCTCTTTTCAGTGTATATACGCACACAGCCTTCAGGGGGCTGTTTGCCCCCTGTTTACCTGCCTCCTGTCCAAAGGACTCTAAGTGATTCTGAAAGCAGGATGTAGAGCTGAGTAAAAATGTGTGTAAGAGAATAAATATGTGTAAGTAGACCTGCGGGAAGAATGTGTAATGTAATACCCTATGTTTCAAGGGCACATTTTCCAATGCAGGGTGGGGTAAGGCAATGTGCATTTGAGGGCTTTTGGTGAAAGCACTGTAGCCTTCTGGTTTAGAAATAAAAGCTTACAGATAAACATGTAATAAAGTTATGGAGCAATGACATTAAAATACTCATTTCGAGTCAATAATCACATATTGAGAAATACATGCAACGCACAAGGCAGAAAGTCTCTGCCCTCGATGACTCTGTAGTCAGGTGGAGAACACAAACATAAAAACAATGAATCACTGGACAGAAGAGGAAAGGGAGGGGGAGGAGGTGCCTAAGATGATGCTAAGTTTCTTGTGTGATTAGCAAGAAATATGGGAGGATGAGCAATTAAATATTTTTCCTGATATTACCAAAGCAACATGTATTCACTCCTCCTGACCACTGCCTACCCAGGGAAGCAATGCTAACAGTCTGCTGAATACCCTCCTGCCTCTTTCCCTGTGTCCATTCAAGCACATGAACACACGTACACGTATGGGGGGTTTTGGTATAGTAATTAGATATCATACACGTTATTTTGCAAGTTGGTCTTTGACTTTAGAACACATCGTGGACATCTTTTCACACCAAATAGCTCTATAATGGCTATAAATCACTGATATCTACTCTCCCTGATGGGCATTTAGATGGTTCCCAAGTTTCCGCCACTGCAAACAATAAACATCCTTACACATATACTGTTATATGGAGAGCTGCTTTGACTTCTGTAAGATAAAATTCAAAGTGAGATACTAGGTTAAAAGGTGCATTTTAAATTGTAATTGACTCTTTCAGATTTCTTTTCAAAGAATGCGAAGCAATTTTGCTCTGCCAGCAATAAATGGAAATTTTTAGTGATGATGAGCAATTGTGAGAACGGAGGGCCTGGGTGGTGCAGGGAAGGGAAGGGAGCAGCACTTCAGTTGGATTGTTGGCTAACAGCGCCTGCTGGACGTCTGTATGCAGTACCCAACAGGCAGGGAGACGCTTGGCTGTGGCACTAAGGATCTAAGTCTGAGTGAGGATGTAGGAGTGGATGGAATTGTTTTGAGGGAGGAAATGCAGCAGAGAAGGAGGTGACTACAGATTCCTAAGGTGGTTCCCCCATCATAGAGCTCAGTGGAAACATTAGGAATTAACAAAGGAGGCTGAGGATGCGTCAAGAAGGAGGTGGGCAAAAAGAGTGCAGACTGAAAGAAAGAAGAGGAAGAGACAGTTTCCAGAAGCAGGGTGTGGACGATGGGGCAAGTGTGGGGCGAGAGCTTTTTATTAACAAGGACCTTACATCCTAAAATTGGGGCACAGATATAGGAGTTCCAACTTCCTGTTTTTTAAAAAATTTCATTTGTGTCAACTTGAAGGAATAGAATGATGACAGACACATTAAATGTTCCTTCATCTGAAACCGACCCCAAAGCCGTAAGGCATTGTGAATAGCATTGCAATAACTGTGGATGACGTCAGATGGCTACTACACCCATCGGGTAATCACATTATATCGATAGGTTATATAAATGTCCAATCGCTATGTTGTATACCAAAACCTGATGTAATATTGAATGTCAACTGTAATTGAAAAATAGAAAAAATTAAAAATAAACATAAAAACCATCCGGAGGCATCACAGCTGTCGGTGTTCTGCTCCCCACCCCCCAGGACCTCCTTCAGCCAAGCTGCCGTGTTAGAAAGAGGACGGGGCTTGAGTTTCAACACGTTTCCCCTCCCCCCGTGCCGTTTAGTGAAAGAAGTGCTGGCAATCACAAAATAGAAGGCCCTAAATCATTCAGTGGGCAGAAAAGCAGCCTCTAAATTACCCAAAGCTGATTACATCGTTGCTGACAGACAGGAGCTACGATGCTGAAATCTCAGTCTCATCAGCTTCTCGCTCTGGACAATGGAAATAGAGTCCTCACCTGCCTATCATCACAAGTCCTCTTGATGACAAGCTCTAAACATGTCTCTGCAGCACACCATCTAATTATCTCTGTCATGCACCTCGTGACATTGTCCTGTGTTCCCGGAGGGGATCCAGGACAGGAAGTGAGCCTGTCATAAACGGGCACACACGTACACACTTAGAATGTTTAACCTCTGGGGAACACTTAACCCCCCTGACCTCCACCCACTCATTTCCTTTATTAATAATGACCCACCCTGTTAAATGGAGCAGCGTGTGTGTGGGGGGGGCACTTCAGAAAAGAGCAGCCATTTCATGATATGACCAAGCCAGATCTGTGTTGGTCCGACAAGAATACATGCAGAGGACAGTGAGCTTTTCAACTCTGACCTCATGGAGTCAGGTGAGGCAGAACAATCAAATGCTGTCCTCAGATGGGGTTTTAGGAGGACGGTGTTTGCACAACAGTGATAAAGGCTACCCAGGGAATAGCAAATTCGACTTGACTTACAGCAGTCACGCTTGCCTCTGGAGACCAGGAGGATTTGAGCTGCAGGGGGAAAAACAGCCAACCCTCTGCACTGCCTGGAAATGAGGATGGATTGACAAAACGAAACGGCGCAGCAGACTGGCGGAGAGACGATAATTGCAGTCAGGCCTCCAGGGCTGGTCTAGCCCAGAGGAGGAAATTATCATTTTGATTATGTTCAGAAGGATCTATTTATGACTACAGGTTTCCTGATTGAGTCAGACTGAATATTCTTCTGGGTTTAAAAAACAAAATTTGGATAAGAACAAACAAACTTCGGTAAATTCTTTGACCCAGATCATTTTCAATCATTTCTGCTTGATGAAGAGAAAGGCTTCCCATTTATATCACAGATCATTTACACCTGCTACTTGGCAGAGGTTTTATCTCATTTTTTGGCACAGAAAGGCCAAGGACCCTCCTCTTCACATACCCACCCCTGTCATGCCACTTGACTCGTCCCAGGTGACAGAGGACATGGTCTCTGGGAGAATGAGGAAGTGAAAGGAATGTGGGAGGACAATCGGCGGTGCCTTTGCATGAGGTCAGCAATAAGTCACCAGACTCTGGATTCAGACAGACCTGAGTTCAAATTCCATCTCAGTCACCTACAAGGTGCATGACCTTGGGCAAGTTACATTCCTTCGTTTGCTATGTGTAAATAGCAAAAATAGTTCCCAAATCTTAGGATGATGGTAAACATTAACAAGAAAAATAAATCAACAGACAAACCAACCCACACATACACACGTTTAATGTGCCTGGCACATGGTAGGCACCATCACAATGTAATAATTGCATTAAGGATTTATATAACCCTATAAAAATGTGCCTGACTTGTTGTCTTCTAAGTAATGAACTGGTTTTCTTTAATGCTACATGCCAAAAGCATTACACAAGAAACGTTCTATTGTTTTTCTCATAAAACCCACAGCTTTTTATCCTATCACCCTAGGATGGTTTGGGGGAGGGGACTCCACTAGAACCAGGTTGAATTGTGCTAAAGTTAGAGGAAATTTGTGGATCAGGAAGCTATTTCTAATTCCTTATGTGTCCCAGAAAGTCCACATTATGGCAGTTTGTCTCACTTTTCCCATAGGTTCTTTTGTGGGACCACAAATCTCTCATAAAAAACCCCTTCCTCCATACTCCACCAAGTGCTGGTCTCCCCACCCAAGCTCCCCCCTTAGAGATAGGGGGGGCTCATGTTCCCCCTTGGAGATGGCCTGGCAGAGGGTCCCACTCAAGAAGGCTGGCTGTGAGCAAAGAGCTGGGGCTAGGGAGTAGCACCCACCTGAACCACTCTTAGAATGGCAAGAGCCAGAGGGATAAGCTGAGACCCCTTCTCCACATTCCACGAACATCTATGTGGCACCTAAACTATGCCAGGGCTAGGCCTTGGGGATAGAGAGCCAAACAAGTCACAACCCCTTAGTGTCTAGGAAGGGGTATAGACATGCGAACTGTACTTATATTGTCATCCTTACCTATGACTACAGAAACAGAGGATGCATGGAGATTTGGCCCCTAACCCAAAGTGGGGAAAGTCACCCACAGCTTCCCCAAGAAGTGGAATTAAAGACTAAGTAAGAATCAGCCGGGCAAAGGAGGCTGGGATGAGGGTGATGATGAGGAAGGAAGACGGTTCCTAGCAAAGGGAACAGTGTGCATGGCGTGAGAACTGCCACGGGAGGCAACGCAGAGTCTGTCAGCTGAGAGGCAGGCCAGGGAGGCAGCTCAGCCCAGCTGGCCCGAGGATTTGGCTTTGCAAGAGGACGACCTGGGGCCACATTCTGGCTCCACAACCTTCTCTGACCTCTCTGTATGACTTTAAGCAAGTTACTGAATTCCTTAAAACATTAGTTTCATATTTATAAAGAATATTATATTAGAATAATAATATAATAACCCCTTGGGATTATTGTGGTGACAAAATGAAATGATACATAAAAAAATCATCCAGCATCTTCTCTGATACCAAGTAAGCACTCGGCAAATGTTAGTTGTTATTATTAACAAGATGAACATTAATCAGCGGGCAGGAATGGGTCTGGCGGGGTAGGAGGAGGTGGTTTGGCTGAGCCTAGGTCACAGGGAAAGCAAGCAGGAAGGGAAATGAGCACCCCAGGCTCAGGCAGTTCTCTCACTGCTCTTAAACTAAAAATGTGTTAACTTCCACGGCTGAAAGTCTTTTAGTAAGTAAGGTTTTACTGAGTCAAAAATGCTCACTAACACACCAGTTTGGGGGCATGGAGTCTAAACCACCGGCAGTATGACTAGGTAGAAAAGACAAGTCTACCGTCCCAGAGTTTTGCAAGCATTTTTATACATCAAGTAGGGGAAGAAGGAAGAAAGAAGTCAGCTGGCTGAAAGAATTTACATTAGCTGTAGGCAAAGGGCTGGGAGAAGGTGAAGCGCGCTGGGCCAGCCCTGGAATAGGCGCGGGGTCCTCAGGAAGAAAAGGTGGCTCCTGGGGACTGGCCGAGGTGGCAGTCCCGGAGGCACACGTGTAAACAAGTGCAGGTTCCTGGAGCTAGGTGGTGCCTGGCTAGAGTAATTGGAAAATAGCCCCCTGGAATTGACCTGAAATTCCAACAGGCAAAACGGATGTGAGAGATCTTACGTTAACCAGTCAGCAGCCATTAACAGACTAGAAATTCTGTCTCGTTCTCTCACTCTGCAGCCACTGTGAATTAATTTAGAACATCTCAAAATTTTTTTTTCTTATCACTGCATCAGACCCCTCTTATGATTATCAGCCCAAGTTGTGTAGACAAGTACACAGTCCACTCAGAAGTACGGGAATGACACTTAGGCTCTAGGGAATGGGTCAGTTTCTCGATGCTCTGGTCACATTCTGGGTGGAAAAATTCTGTGTTGTGCAGGACCTTCCCTCTCACTGCAGGACATGTAGCATCTCTGGCCCCATCTACCGTCTTCCAGTAGTTCCCCCAGTCTCTGCGAAAACAATGCTTCCAAACATCCTCTAGGCTAGATTGTAGACCATTAAGAAGCAGCTCTTTAACCATGAGTATTTTTAATTTGAAAGCATTTCTTAGTGAAGGAAGACTGGAAACTCAGGCTAGACAAGGTTCAGAGAGGGATCCAGGACTTCAAAGTAATAGGCTCTATTGAAGGTAGGTGCTTCAGAGCACATTCATGTTACAAATTAAGTTGATAAATACATAGTACTTCAATGGAAACATCCAAAGTAAATAAATGATATTCACGTTACTTGTGTTTTTCTATCCTATATTCACCCACAAAGAAGAAGTAATCTCAGTAAAAACAATAAATTCTCATTTCTGTAGAATAGACCAATTCTATATCTCTCGCAAGCACCCACAGAGAATGAAGCAAAAATTGGTGCAAATATGTAGATGGTGTAATTATGATTGCCTAAATTGTCAGCAAACTAATTTTCTCAGGCTGTTTTAAAGAGGTATCCAGGCACTAGCTTCAGAGAAAACAAAACCTGGCATTAAATCCTTATATCACCTCACAAAAACGATTCAGGGCTGATCAGATTTTGATTGTCTTTTCAGTGCTATTACTGGATGCGCGGACACTCCATCTCCCCATCTGTCCACCTTGCTCCTTCCTACAAGGAATTAAGATCCAATTCCACAGATTAAGAGAGTATCGCTGAGACTCCAGGCAGGGGCAGGGTGGGTAGATTATAGGTTCCATTCCAGAATCACTTTCAACTCTATTTTGGGTCCAAATTACTCCCTGCCCTATTAGTCTGTCATCCAGAAACCATTCTCAGGGCAGCTTAAAGAACTGGAAATCATCTGTGCCCTTGAGAATACAGATTAACTCTGCCCCAAGGCCCGCTGCCCACCGTCTGCCTCTCTCACAGTGTGCAGGCGGAACATCCCGTGAAAGGCCGCCCATATGCTGCTCACCCGTCAATAGAGAGCAGCTCCGACTGGCCGCCTGCTCACCCCTTTTCAGCTCTGCTCCTCACCCTTTAATTGAACAAATGAGGACAAGACCCAGAGGGAAGACAATCAATCCTTCTGTTCCTGAACCACTAGCCATGCGAGCTTTGCTATTAAACAAGGTTGCTGTGTTTTACCTTCAGGGCAGAGAAACAATGCACATTTTTCAAAGGATTTTAAGATATTTGGGGTGGATAAACAAGACTGCTAGAATTGTATTGAAAATACACAGTGATGAACAGAAAGAAAGAATCAAGCACGGTTACTCAGCCACAAAACCTACTATTGGTCGAGCTGGGTTGTGCATTAAGAAAAGAATGCCGAGAGACGTGTTTGGGAAAATGTGACAGTGACCTGTGCGTGCACCACAGCTGTGACCTCAAATCAGGTCTCCGTGGCTTGTTCTCCTTTTCTTTTCTGGAAAAGTGAAAAATATCAGATAATTTTCTCACCACAATGTTTTTACAAGAAATAGAGAATAAAGTCTAAATCAGATCAATCTATTTTTAAAAAGCAATGGTAGATCATTTTAATGTTTTCAATGACATAAAATAAACCTAACAATGAAGAGTAGTAGCAGCATATCCTAAATTTCCTAAACTTGGATTATTTTCTCATTCAAAAGATAAGGCAGCATAAGGCCAGACATACAAATTCTTGACAAGGGTGCCAAAACAATTTAATGGGGGAAGGAATGATCTTTTCAACAAATGGTGTATGTCTATTTACAAAAGAATGAAGTTGGACTCCTTTCTCACACTGCAGATAAAAATTAACTTCAAATAAGTCATCGACTTAAATGTAAGAACTAAAACTATAAAATTCATAGAAGAAATCATAAGAGTTAATCTTTATGACTGTTAGTTAAATGAAGTCTTAAATACATCAAAAGTATAAAAAACAAATTTTTTAAAAAAGATTAATTCAACTTCATCAAAATTAAGAACTTGTTCTTCAAAGGACACCATCAAGAAAGTGGAAAAGATGAACAACAGGATGGGGGGCGCGGAATTTGCAAAGTCCATATAAGGATTTTCATCTAGAATATATAAAGAACTTGTAAAACCCAGTCATAAAAGACAAATAACCCAATTAAAAAACAGGCATAGGATTTGAATGGACATTTCTCCAAAGATTTACAAATACCCAACAAGAACATGAAAAGATGCTCAATATTATTAGCTATTAGAAAAAGGCAAGCCAAAACCACAATAAGATGGAATTCACACCCACTAGCGCGGCAATAATAAAAAACACAGACTAAAAATAAGCACTGGCAAGGTTGTAGAGAACTTGGGACCACTGTGCATTGACGACAAGAATGTAAAATAGTACAGATGTTATTAAAAAAAAAAACCCAGTTAAACAGAGTTACCATGTTATCCAGCAACGCCGTTCCCAGGCACATACCCAGGAAAATGAAAACATATGTCCAAACAAAAAGTCGTACACAGATGTCCATAGCAGCGTCATTCACGAGAGCCAAAAAGTGGAAACAACCCAAATGTCCATCAGTTGAAGAATGGATAAGTAAAATATAGCTTATTCATTCAATGGAATATTACTCAACCGTGGAAAGGAAGAAAATGCTGATTTTACAGATGGGCATAATCTAAGTTCAGAGCGATTACACCGATTTTTCAAAGTCACACAATATTTAAGGGGCTGAACTATGTTTAGATCACTGGTGTGTCAATAAGGGCTTTTATTCCCTATAGGAATGACATCACAGATTGTTCTCAATGAATATTTGCTTTATGCCAGGTACTTTGTATCTTTTATGTCACTATTCTTCACCCCACCTCTGCTAGGTGAGAATTATTATTTCTATGTCTAAAACAGAGAGATGAGCCAAAGGAGGGGTTAAAGGCCTTGTCTAGTTCGTAACACTGGAAACTGAGCAGAGCTGCAACTTGAACTCAGGTCTATCCACTCCCAGAATCATCATTCTTTCTGCTAAATCTTGCCACCCAAGATTTTAAAAGTCCTGTGCTCAGGCCACACTCCATACCAATTAAGTCAGAATTCCTAGGCATGGGACTGAGGCACCAGTATTTTAAAAATTCTCCTAGGTGACTCAATGTGCAACCAAGACTGAGAAGCACTGAACTGACTCCACAGCTTAACCCTGTCCCTGTCCCCCGGTGCTAGGCTAGTCACTTTATTGTCCTCCATATCTACCACCTCTGCTCCCACAGTCCTATTCACGCCTTCTCCAGTACTTCTCTGATCAGGCAAGTCTCCCTCCCCTGACAGACCTTGGCCCGTCTCCACCCGCTTCAGGAATGCTTCCTTAAATGTGCTAACCTCTGAACAAGACCTGTATCTAAATATGCACTTACAGTCCAGATAATTTAGCTGAGAATGTGATAATACAATACTTTTTCTTGCTCTGAACTCCTTTACAAGTATTGGTCTTGAAATACTTTGCAAGTATTTACAAGTAGTCCCCCAATGCTATAAAATATTAGTGCCTATATTATGCTTTCCCTGCATACTTTGTTATTCCATATATGTTGCCTTTTCTGATTTCTTAGTACCTTGCATTCTTTAATACCTAACTTGTGCATTTTTCCCTCTGTCCAAAATCACATCCACCTGCCTGCGTCCTGTGCCCAACTTCTGCATTACTACTCCTCGTTCCTTCAATAGACCCTGCGCTCTCACTCACCCATGATACTGCCTTTGCCCAGGACTCCTTATCCTCCAGTCTGGCAAAATTCTACTTTATTTATCTTCTAGGCTTCCTTCTCTATCAACATGTCTATAATCTTTCCCTTGTCAGACAGAACTAATGGCACCTTACTTCATATTCCTATTGCCCTTTATTTATTTAGTACAATACAGTCACTTAGAACTTACCACAATGTATTCAAGTTGGTTGACCTCTGCTAATTTTAAATAAGAAAGCATGGCAAATAGGCATGGGGCATAATAGTGGATAATTCAAACGGAAAGCTGAACTTCTGACACTATGTTTTCCAAATAATCCTGACAACACAGAGTGTTGACTTGAAAGATCATTTTCATGGTTCCTAACTTCACTGGGGGGCTGGCCTTAGAAGGCTCTGGCTCAGGACACCTGTTATTTTGTGTGCATGTGTAGGCGTATGCTGGCTTCCTGTCAATGAAAGCTGCAAAGAAAGAAATTGGGGGAGAGCAAGATGTGCAAAATGTGCCCCTCCATCACTGATCAGAGGTGAAAAGACCTTTGCATTGAAGGAGGAGAGCAAATCTGAAAGCATGATACCTTCAGCAGGCCCGAATAGTAACAGTTCCTTTTTTAAAAATTCCAGATTCAAAATAATCTTGTAATAGTTCATTTTAAAAAGTTACCCAGAGAAACTGTGACAAATAAGAATTCCACACCCAGGAGGATCTTATCAATAAGGGACTCCAGATCCCTCCCCTGAGAAGTTAATTGTACATTTTAAAGTCAAACTGAGGTATGGTTGCTGCTCTAAAAGTCAGTGGGCTAAGGTTTTTAATCTTAAAATTGCCATTTTCCCATCTCCATACAAACACATTATAATAAGGATAACAGCTAGAGAGGAGAAAGCATATAGTATGAGGTTATAATTCTACTGACAGTCTCCTAATCAGAAATTCAACAGTGTCTAAAATGATACACAACCAATTCCCTTTTGTAAGTAAAACCTCATTTTTCAGTTTCTTATTCTAAAGCCCCCTTAAAAGATCCCAGAATGAACTTGAAGTTTCTCTAAAGTTTCCACTTCAACATGTGACACGGATGAACTAACATACAGATTTTAGAAAAGATTCCAGATCATTTTCCCATCTCGGCATGATGACTCTTTCTCCCACTTCAGTCAAAATTCATTGTAACCCAGGTTTTGTCTAAACAAGCATTCACACTGAGTGATGTCATGACTCGTCTGTAGTATTTCTGCAGCTCTAATCAAGCCATTCCCAGGCTGACACATCTTCAGTGATAAAGATGTCTGCATAAGAATGCAGGCGGACTTCCCTGGAAATGGGCTGGGAAGATGAGCAAAGACAGAAGAATGGGACTCCTGGGAGAGGCGGGCTTTGGACTTGTTTCAGAAAAGGAGTGTCGGATACCTGGAAAGGAGAATGTGATTCTGAACAAGAGGGACACAGCAAGCAAAGGCTTAGGAGTAGGTGGAAAGAAACCTGTCACTGGCAGTATGTCAGATATCACTGGTCACCTGCTGTTATGGGCTAAATAACGCCCCCCATACATATGTTGAAGTTCTAACGGTCCCCCACCCCCGTACTTCAGGATGTGACTAAATTTGGAGAGAGGGTCTTTAAAGAGGTCATTAAGTTAAATGAGGCCAGCCTCCAGAACTGTGAAATATAAATCTGTTGTTCGATCCACCTAATGTGTGATATTTTGTTATGGCAAGCCCAGAAAACTAAAACGCCTGCCAAACAGCCACCATCCCCATTCCCAAACCTTTCTTCCTACTTGGCAGAGTCCACCTAGAACCAGAGTTACCCACCTGCCTTTGCAGCTAGGACAGACAATGGAACCATTTTGGCGGAGAATGGAAAGTTTACCAAGGGACACTGGGGAAGGTTTTCTATCATAAACAAGGAGAGACTCCCTAAGGCACTGTCCTGGAGCTATGGTAGCCACCTGGTACCCTGAGTTGACCACAACAGAATTACAAAGAAGCTGCCCCAGCGCCCATGATACTGCATTAACTCTGTATCTGCATCCTTGCATTTCTTGTCATGTGAGACAAGAAGTCCTGTTATCTAAGCCCATTTCAATTAGATTTATTACTTGCTGGGTCCAGTGAGGAGGATGAGCTGGCTAATAGAACAGGTTACATTAGTGAGGGGAAGTAGACACAGGTTTTGGAAAAAGGCCTTTTAAGGTCCTTCTGGGTTTCTAGACTGGATGCCCACAAGAATGGGAATGCCTATAAGGAGTATGGGTGACTTTCTCCTCTGGAGAGGAGAACTTGTTAGTTTTTAAAAAAAGATTTTATTTATTTATTTTTAGAGAGGAGGAGGGAGGGAGAATAAGAGGGAAAGAAACATCGATGTGAGAGAGAAATATCGATCTCTTGTAAGCGCCCTGACCAGGAACCAAACCTGCAACCTAGGCATGTGCCCTGAGTGGGAGTCGAACCAGCGGCCTTCACTCTACAAGATGATGCTCAACCAACTGAATCACACTGGTCAGGATTTGTTACTTTTGTAACACCATCTCTCTGAGTTTACTTAGTGGCCCAGTGAGGTTCTGCCTGCTAGGAGAGCTGTTGGCTAAAACTGCTTAGGGTGGAACTGGGTCTGGGGCAGCAGCTGAAAAGAGAATTGAAAGGAATCGTCAGTGAGCCAAGTGGATGCTCATACCTACTGTGAAGGTAGGTATAACCACTCTTCACATTAGACTCAAAGCATGGAAACTGATGTTTGAAATAGATGTGTAAGAACTCTTGCTAACTGATGCCAGTCTTACAAAAATTCAAGTAAAATTCTTTTGAGCTATGAAAACATTGTGAACTGTGCATCTACATATGTTCTGCAGGACTAGTCTGGAAACCTGATGTCTGGACCCAAAGCTACCACCAGCTGAATAACCTCCATAAGCCGCTCAGCTTCTCTAGACCTCGATGACTTCAGCTATGGGAGGTGGTTTGGTGGGACAGTGGCCTTCGTGGTTTTTTAGCGGTTGAACTCTTTGTTCAGATAAATGATATTCAAACCCTTAATAACTAAAAAAAATGTACTAGTAATTCACAGTTATGGCATACTTAGAATTTGCCAGGCTTTCTCTAAGGGCTTCAGGTAGATTACCTCATTTAATTCTCACTGTTAACAGTATAAGATAGGGAATTTTATTGCCATTCCTGTTCTATAGATGAAGAAACCAATGCACAGAGAAATAAAGAAACTTGCCCAAGGACACACAGCTAGCAGGAGGCAGGGAGTCTGACCCTCCAGTATTATCCTTTAACCTCCAGACTAAATGGAAGTCCGGCTTGGCATGGGGGTGTGTGTGTGGCGTGTGTGTGTGTGTGTGTGTGTGTTGTGTGTGTGTTATGTGTGTGTGTGTTGTGTGTGTGTATGTACTGGGGAAGAAAGCATATAAGACTGCTGATATAGCAGAGTCCAGAATGCTTGGCCTTCTCTTTCATCCCTGAGGTAGCCCCATGGCACCTACAAGGACCTGGGGAATCACAGAATGAAAACCCACTAACCCACAACATCTCCAAAGCCATAATTATGAACAGAGTAGGCAGAAGGAAGTGTATCTGAATGGCATTTGTGGAGCAAAGGGAGACGTGATACAACTTGAAAATAAAACAGCATCTTATCCCACTGTTTTGATTTTCTTTTTAGTTACAATTTTGAGCCGATTTTGAATGTCAGTTAACATCACTAACCATATGAGGATTACATACTCATATACATAAAGGAGCAAAGGCTGTAAAATTTTTGAGAAACACTGATCAGACAGCTCTGTAGATATATGAACTTTAATTTCCCTGGTTCTGCCATCTGCTTCATTTCTGCTCATTTTCACCACTCTTCGTTCACATCTTAGCCATGTGTCAGGTAAGGCAGCTAACGTCCTCTAATTCAGACCAGCCAATGAAAGATAGGCACCCATGTGACAAGCCAGGTACCAGCTCCCACTAGGATTATCATCATTATAAGAGCTAATATCTGTTGTATCCTTATGGTGTGCCAGAAGCTACAATAAAGATTTGTATACACATAAACTGATTTAATCTTTACCCCACCCAAGCTTTTACCAGGTGCTGAGTAGGATCTCTCTCCAGGAGGCCTTTTCTGATGCTCTGGCCTGAGAAGCAGACTTCCTGTGAGCTCTCATTACGCCTGGCACATATCTCTAACAAAGCACATGGCTAATGACATCAATTCATGTGACTTATAGCTGCTTTCCTAAAGAGAGGAAAAGCTCCCGGAAGGCAGGGACTTTGTCTTACACATCTCTGTATCTCTATTACTAGGCACAGGGGTTGGCATACAGTAGGCACCCAATGAGTGTTTGCTCAACACTGGAAGACTTGGTATAGCTACCCCGAATGCTTCCCTCACCCATCTCTCCTTTGTTGCCTCCACTGGAGAGACTGGAAATGGTAGGTAACCTTCCAGTTTTCCAGACAGATTCTGGGAAAGACATTTCTCTTTCTGACACTATAAAGCTGTGTGATAAGAAACTCTGCGAGGTTATGATGCTTAGAGCTACTGCAGCCATTCTGTGATGATGAAGGAAAGGCCAAGAGGATCACAGGAACCCTGAACCAGAGGCTTCACATCGTCGAGTCTTGGAACCTTGCCTAGAATCACCTCCCTCCAAGACGACCTGCTGCGTAGGACAAATAAACTGCTTGTTTAAAACACTGCGGTTTCCGTTAGTCGAAGCCTAAAGCATTCCTTCTCACATGTGAACATTTTAAAATCGATAAAAATCCGTCCCTAACATTAAAAAAAGACCCCTTACTGAAAAAGAGGGTTGCCAGTATACATACAGGAGTCCAGATTAAGTATAGGACGTGTCAGAAACAATGAGCAATTCTGCAGTATAAATATGTCCGTTCAATATTTGGGACATAATTATATTAAAAAAAATTTGTGGTTTATTAGAAATTCAAATTTAATTGAGTGTTTTGTATTTTTATTTGCTAAATCTGGCAACTCTTTATCGATAAGTAAGAAGTAGCTTCAAAGAGAAGCAGAAGAGATGCTTAAATTAGAGTGTCTAATTTAGCAAACAAAACCACTCCTAAGGTGCCATACCAGCAATAATAACCGCTTAAGTTATACGATCCTTCACAGTTTTCAGAGAACTTTTATAGACATTACGCAGTAAGTAAATAGTCACTGTTTACATTATATTAAAAACACTCGATTCTACCGAGTTATTTGTCCAAGGTGGCACCGCTGGCAAGCAGAGGACTTGAGACCTGGACGCTTCTGTCAGTGCTGTTTCTGCGTCACAGAGATTCTGGAACTTTGACATGCATCAGATCACCTGCAGGGCTTGTCAGAACAGACTGTTGGGCCTTCACCCAGTAGCCAGGCTGGGTGGGTCCCGAGAATCTGCATTTCTAACAAGTTTAGGGAATGCTGATGCTGCGTATACTGGGACCACACTTTTTGTAAACTACCGCTTTCTACACTAGGCCAAGGCAGCTCTTCCCCAGCAGGACAGAATCAATGCACATCTATCCTCTTTTCAAAAAGAGAAAAAAATAGGTGGTAGATCAAAGCCCAATGATAACACATTAATTGCAGAGGAAAAAATCCCTCTTTCTATTTGACGTGTATCATTCGGAGCATGCAAGTTCCTTGCATACACGAGGAAAAAAGAACATTAAAATGAACTTGACCCTCGTGTTCCATGCTCTCAAACACACTGGTTTCTATTCAGGGGCACGGATGCTGCCCAAACAAGCTGGGGGTTTTCCTAAAGCGTGGGAGGTGGGAGCGGAGGTGGAGCGCATGTCTGCGTGTCTGTGTGTCTCGGTATGTGTGCCGTGTTTCTAGAGGACAGCCTGCAAGAAACTGCCAGATACTACAGAACTGCTCAGGGGCCTGCAAGTCAGTATCCCTGGTGCCCTCATCCCTAAAAATCATGTGGGGGTCCCAGCATGGACTTTGGATGATAAACCAAGGGATGTCCTTTCTCTATCCAGAGCCAATTACATTCTTCTTCTTTGTTTTCTGCTCTCCTTGTCTCCTTCATACTCCCACGGCAGCCACCTACCAGACAGGAAGATAAAATAGAAATGAAGAGGAGTGGCCAACTGTACAGCAGTCAAGTGTGGCTGACAAACCCCAGGCGGGTTGGGGGTGAGAAGGGGGTACATGGAAGAGAAGAAAGAGAGCTATTTATTCTCTGAATCTCTGAGTGGTAATTTCACTGTCTACATAAACAGTAACTGGGAACATTGAAAACAAATACAATTACACTATAAACATGGTTCACATTCTTGGGGCGGGCTCAATGCCTCTGGGGGACCTCAGGCACTCTGCAGCCCCCCAAACCTCCACCACTAGGTGTCCAGGGCCCCTCACTGCACCTCAGGTCCATGACTATCTCGTCTCATCTATCCAAACAGTTTCATTAGTTGTGAGATGATGAAGTGTAATCAATTTTCTTTTTTTTCATTTTCAGAAATATTAATGTTGCAGAAAACTATATAGTATAATGTAACAACAAACATTCATAGTCCTATGATCTAGATTTAGCAATTGTTAACATTTCGTTGTATCTCTTCCAGGTTTTAATATTTTGTTTTTATGGAATGAAATGGCAAATATAGTCAAATAACTTTTTTAGCCACCTATCCTTTGCCCATTATTCTTCTCAGGTCAAAAATATCATGAGTTTTGATTCCTATTTCATTTTTTAAAATATACATGCATAAACATGCATTATACAACAAAATATAGTATTTTTGTTCTTCTTATATAAATGATTCATACTAAGGGGTTTGTTCTCCTTGTTTTCACTCAACATAAAGTTCTTGAGATCTAACCAGCTGATTTAGATGGTCACTTTGAACTGCTCAAAAAATATTGGAAATAATCTAAATGTCCATTTATATTTCTATATGGTAGGTAACCCATTATATTTCTATAAATGGACATTTAGATTATTTACAATACTTTTTACTCTTACAAGCAATGCTGAAATACTCATCCTGTTATATGACTCTGCACATACACCAGAGTTTCTGCTGGATATGTACACAGGAGTGGAATTATTGAGACCTATAGGTATTATGTCTTGAATTTTATTAGTTGCTGTCAATGTATCTTGAAAGTGGGTGTATCAAATTATAGTCCCAAGATGAATGCAGGAAGTAGCATTTCACCCACATCGTGATAACTCTCTGATATTGTGAGACTTCTTAGTTTTTGCTAATGTCAGACTACAGTAAAAGGTCCCTCTTTTTTTTTATTCACATTTTCTTGTGACCACTTGAGTTTTTCCTGATTCAGTTTCCTTCTCTGTGAATTGCTTGTCCACATTCCTTGCCCATTTTTCTATGCTTTTATCTGTCTCCTGTCCACTAATTTGTAGGAATTGTTATATATGAATTCTGAACTTTGGGTATTATATAAAAATATTGCAAATAACTTCTTCCTGCCCATAGCTTGTGTTTTAATGTTGTTTATGAGTAACATATTACTAATTAGATAAAGCAGCCTAAAGAAGTGACCACTGACTGTGGACTTGGCACTGTCACACACAACCCTTCCGTGGGACAGAGAATAAGGGAACTGAGACTGAAAAGCAAACGTGTGACTGGAGGAACCAACATTTAAAGTCGTGTCTGAAAGCCAGTTCTTGCTCTCCCACAAACCCATATGCTTGCTCACATGTTCCCTTTTCCAGAAACATTGTGAAGACTTATCTCTGCACACTGCAGTTAAAATGTGTAAAGAGAGAATTAATGGCATCACAAATATTTTGGGGTGCCTGTTAAAAGTCCAGATAATTTTTACCGTAGGACTGGGGTGAATCCCAGAAGTATTCATTGCAAACCAGCTCCCCAGGAGACAATAATGTACCAGGTCAGTGGGCCAGACTTTAAGGACATTCCGAAGAGAGAACCGAGAAATGAAAGTGCTTACTGAAGCTGGTGAGGGTCAAGGGGAGGTCTGAGGTTCCAGCTCCCTGAGGAAATATTCGCTGTGTCTCTCTCCTGTTAGTCTACAGATTCAGTGAGGGCAGGGACTTGCCCCTTCTGTTTTCTCCCAACATCTAGCCTAGTGCCTGATTCAATAAATATTTGTGGAATGAAGAAATGCTCTACATATTACATGCTGTAGATAGCTGGCCATGGTTAGTAAGAATCTCAGGAAAGCCTGCACTTAGCCTCAAACTCTAAACTTTCCTCTCCTGCTGAAAGGGAGATAGGCCACTATAATTCGTTCCACATGTCAAGTGCTCTTGACCTCAGTTAATTCACAGTATTGACCTTTTGCCCACATAGTTTCATCTGAGAGTACATATTATGAAAACAAACATTCCTAATTATAATTGTGTCTATGAAATGACCGCCAATTCAGTAGAGAAGGAAATTTATGTAAATTCTTTACTGTGTGGAAGCTGACACTCAAAGGCATTTGTAGGGATCCCTTCAATGCCTTCTCTCTTCACCTTGTCCTGGTGTGGGAACAAGGCAGAACTCGTTCCTAAGGCCCCCATGCCTCATGACGTCTCTTTGAAGCAACTGTGATTCACTGGCCTAAGGTGTTCGTCCTGAGAATTGCCAGCATCTGGTTTAGGCCATCTCTGTCTTTGATCAAAATTGTCAGCATTTTCCTTCTATGCTTCAGTCATACACAGTTGAGATGGTCAGTGGGTCTTCTAACGCAGGCCAGCGAATGACACCTCCGAGCTAGGCAGGATTTATCATGGTAGAGCTGGGTGTGACTCAATGCAGAGATGTTGGTAGGGAAGAAAAAAATGTACGCATTTCTGAGAGCTTTGTCACCTCCACCTATTTCTAATTCCTCAAAAGGACAGGAATCTTTGAATATCCTCAAGAGGTGTAATGAGGAGAGGCCCTAAGAAGCATATTGAAGCAAGAGGTATGGCAGGACCATGGGCAAATGCAGTGCAGGGAGGTTCCTATTTCTCTTAGATATTTTTATTTTTAGAAATAACATTAATACTTATTTTTAAAGTTCAAAGATGTTAAAACTCCTTTCATATTTAATCAAGAAAGACATGGAGATGTTTCTGATTTCAAGACGGAGACCAAAAGTCATCTGCTCTATAGCTAGAGAAGGTGATAAGGGACCCTTATCTTTTCATTTCCCGAGAGTGTGGTGAGACTCCGTGGAGGGAGCTGCAAGTGTCAGCTGGGGTAGAGCAGAGGTGGGTAGAATATAGTCTCTCGGAGGAGGGTCTGGAATTCATCCTATCTACTTCCCCCAGGCCGGCAGCCAAGCTCAACACTCCTCTGATCTTCAGGGCAATTTCCCTCTCTTCACTTCTTCCGTGGGAGAACCAGACTGAAGGTTAGAACTGTTGTTTGGGCCTCCATGCGCAGTGGGTGTGAGGAGGAGGACACTTACAAACATAACGCATGTGAGCATACGAAATTTGTGGCTGGTTTTGCCAATTGACAGTAAAGATTTCATAGCTTGAATGAACTGAATCCAAGGTTGTTTTTTCGCCCATAAACTTATATATAGCCTGCTAAAGATATTTTAAGATACATAATTCTGATAAATTAGCACTTGACTCATAAAAACATTTTTTCCTATGGAGCCAATATTGTGTGATAATTATCTTCTGATCTTTTTAAAGCTCTTGGTCTTGGAAACAGGAAGTGAGAAAATAAACCAGAAAATCAAAGAGCTCAAATTTAAGCAAAATCCAAGTCTCATTAGTTCTGGCACAGTGTACTTTCTGATCCCAAAACCACAAATAATATCAATCTTGCAACAGATGTGAAGAAAATAGAAACTAGATTTAAAGCAAAATCTATGGGAGAAAAAAAAACCCATATCCCTACTAGTTCCTTAACCTTTTATAAATTAGTATTTGAAAGAAAGAGTAACCCTAGGTGATTTAATGATGGTTTGATTCATACTCTTTACATCTCAAAAGCACCATGCTTCTGCAGCCTCTCCCCCGTGGTCCATTCTTTCCTACCTACTATCTGCTTCTCCCTTCTTCCCACAAGTGCAGGTCTGAGTGTGAATGAGTATGAGTGTGTGTGTGTTTGCTTTGCTCTTATATCTTGTTTCATTGTTCTAGAAGCCAAAACATGGTAAAAACCGTTCTTGGACCAGTTGCTTTCTCTGGCCACACACTATGTCCCTAGCTTCTGCCCACTATCTGACAAATATGTGATTATTATATATATGTGACCTTGATCAACTATCATTTCTGAGTGTCTTCTATGTCCCAGATACTGGCACTTTACATTTATCTCATTTAATCATCAAAATAGGCTTATGGTGTATGCAATACATCGCCAATACACAGCTAAACAACCTGGGCCTCAGAGTACAGAAGTCACACAGCTGGGAATCTGTGCTGTCAAGATTCAAACTGGAGTCTCACTCATTCCAAACCACAAGCTTTGTCCTCTACATTACACCTTCAGGAAAAAACAAAGGCTTGAGAGTGTGAATTTAAGGCACATTATCTCAAAGGGTTTTGTTTTTTTCCCAACAAATTCTCCCTAAACACAGAGAAGAGGAGTGTGTATCCATGAGTGGGTGGGAGCGCACACTGGGTAGAATGGGACATAACATGCATTGGGGGATATTAGTCAGAAGCATTTGGTGGCTTTTACATCATTTCTTCTAGCATCTAAAAGAGTGTTCTATTATCTAAAAAAACTCATTCTAATTTTATATTCTATTCCATACTATATTCGTGCTTGCCGGAATATTAGGGTTAAAAAACACTTGCCATTGGTTTGGTTTTGCTTTAGGAGGATGTACTATGTTTATCCTGCAGGGGTATGGATCCCAGGCACCAGGCCATTGCCCTTGGCATTACTGTAACCCAGAGAGTAGGCCAACAACATCATATTTGGGCCTAAAGAGCTTCACATTACTACTGGTGATCATAAGGTGGATTTTAAATGCTTAAAAGGAGGTTATGTGTGAAATGGGACAAAACTCATGGGGTTATTGAGAAGGTTAAATGAGAAAACATTTATAAAAATCTATCATGGTGCCAAGGCAGATAGTTGGCACTCAGTAATGCTACCTGTTATTTGGATGAGATCTAGTGCACGTGTAACAACGAGATAAAGGAGAAGTGCTCAGGTTGCTCTGCTGCATTAACAGTTGCACTATAAACTTAAATATTATTTTCTGGTTTATATTAGACCCACTTGTCATACTCTCTTAGCATCACATAGTTTTTCTTCAGAGCCCTTATCACAAATTTCTGTGATTATTTCTGTGATTTGAGGATTATTTATTTAACATCTTTCTTCCACACTGCGACAAGCCCCTTGACTACAGGGACCGTGTCAGTTTTGGTCACAACTATATTCCCAGAATCTAGCATAGTGCCTGAGACAAAGTAAGTGCCCAACAATTATCTGTCAAGTGGGTGAACAATGAATGAATAGGCCTAAGAAATCTTTGTCCTTATCTCACCTAATCTACGGACATCATGAGGAGAAATGTACTAGTTATTTGGGGGTCAGGAAAGTTACTTGTTCCATCCTACCTGTATTATTAAGTCTGACTATTCTACATAGGCCAACTCATAAGCAGTGTGTAATGTTCAATTTCAAGCCACTGTGTTATTGATTCATGAGACAACAAATTTTTAGAGTTTACAGCCAGCTCCTACCCACTATGGCTCAGGTTCTGCCATACACACCTACCTGCATAATGGCTGCCCAACACTATATATTTATCAGCTCACAAAAATGCTGCATTAATTGTGTTTGAAGGGAAATAACAGGGTCTTTCTTGTAGTTTTTTAATGTTCTAGATTGCTGGTCATTAATTTGTAAAGTATAGCAGTATCGCTTGGGAACCTGTTAAATATGCAGATTCCTGGGTCCCGCCCTCACATATTCTGATGTGGAACATTTAGTGGGAGGCCTAGGGATCTGCATTTTAAACAAGCTCTCCAAGTAAGGTACAAGAAGACTGGTCCACACTTTGAGAAACCATGTTTTAAAGAAACCTTGTTTGACAATAATCGCCTTACATTTTCGTAATGACTCTCATGCAGATAAAATATTTTGAACCAATTCTCCTGAGATGTAATTGGATATACTATGTGACAATATGTGTAAATGCTTCTAAACTTTTTGGTGGAGTCCTAAAGGTTTGAAAAAGTTCTACATTAAGCAAATTAGGAGGGAGAGTTAATTTTAGATTCTTTAAAAAAGTTGAATATAAATATCTTTTGGAACTTGAAGGTTTTAAATTATTGCCAGTTATAAAAATTCCTACTTAATTCAACAAAGAGACCATTAACAAATACCCAGAGCTCCAAAGTGGCCATTTCCAGTGGCTAAGGTGGTAACAAATAACCGCAGTGTTGAAGACTGGCCCGTGCTGCTCTGGTAGCCTTTGAAGGGTAATGAAGGTGCCTGAGGCTCTCATCCCAGCAGAGGTAATAAGACCAGGCAGAAAAGGACACATAAGGACTGATACCTCACCCACTCCCAACAGGACGTACCACATGCTATGATTACAAAGGAAGTAAAAGATCTCACTGGTGACAGATTGTCATCAGTTGTGCCTACTTTGAGGGTAGTAAATAAAATCCATGTTTATTCTCATAGACTGAAAGTAGTGAATCTCTGAGAAGCCAAAGTGCAAGGCATAAATGCCTGTGAAAAATCATGAACGTGACAGAAATCCCAACTGAAATAGCACCAAGTCTATAGGTGCTAAAGCCATTTCACTTCCAGACATCCACACACCTGAGAATAACACCGTGCTAGAGAATGTAATTCTACCTCTAATTTAGAACCTGAATTTCATGTCTTTGGAGGTGTATAAAAGACCTACGTCAACCTTTAGCTTTTTGCAAAGATGATAATTTAGACTATCACCAGACACTTGTCTAACCCGTAATTTTTCCTTACTCCATTTTACTTTGTCTCCATGGATGTGTAGAGAAAAATGGTTGCCAGAGTGCTGAAGGGCAAGACTAAGGGATATGCATTTAATTATGCAGGTAGGGGGAAAGTGAGAAGTAACACAGGTGCTCAAAGAAGCAAGGAGAGAGTCCCTAGCATTGGAATCTACTTCCTCCTTCATTTCACTCAGTTAATTACAGGTCATCCATTGTACTTGGTATGGTAAGCAAAGAACCCCAGAGGGCAATTAGGGGAAAGAGGGACAAGGCTATTACCATAGCTGATGGGAGACTAACAGGGACTGGCATGAACAAGGGCAACGGAAGGCATGCCCATTGAAGGAAAATTCTTCATTGACTTTCTTCTGCTCATTTATTCAGAGAGGGTTTAAATACAGTGTTATCGTCTAACAATACAGAGAATTCTCTGTGTGTTAAGCAATAAAAAGCCTTTCAGGGTCCACTGGGTCCTGTCTCCTCTGTGGGCATTGAGTCATTTATTTTACTCATTCAGAAAAAGTATTTTTAGCACCTATTGCATAATTAGGATTTAATAGAATAAGATACATTTCCATCCTTAAGCAATTTTAAGTCTATGGAAAGAGACATACCAATAAGCAAGTAATTTTAACTTGCTGTATCCTCCATTGAGGACTTAGGGGTCAGGGAAGGTTTCTGGAAACTGACACTCAAGTTGCAATGTCAAGAACAACAGATATGGAAGGAAACATTAAGTGAAACTAGGCCAGAAACTGATAAAAAGACTTCCAGGTAAATGCCTGGCAATCGGAGATAAGGTAGTATCAACAGAATGTGGGGAGTGAGTTGCTTGAAGGCAATTTCTGGAGGAGGAGGAGGAGAAGAAAAATCTGTAGACTGGGATATTTTTGCTTTCTTCTCTCACAATTGCTAGACACAATAGAATTCATATTCCCTCCTGGCATCTGGAGCTATTCTAACCAAGTAGCCAAGCTTTGAAGACTGACTTATGGTGGTCTCAGATCCATCCACTTACAGACAAAGTAACTATAAATTATACTTTTTTAATCTATCTACATACATCAAACTCTAAGGCCCTGTGTCCTTTTGGCCTGTCTTCTTTGCTTCCTTCATTCCATACATAATGAAAAATGACGTCTATAGATTGCCTTCCCTGGCAGATTTAATACTATCTCTATGTGTTTATATTGTCTAGATCAAACTAACTTTGTAAAAATATATCTCTCCAAGTTCTTCTGGTTTTATGTTTAGTTGTGTTTATATTCTTTAAAAACTTTTTAAGAGTCTTTTTGATGTTTTAGAAGTGGCCTGACAAGCCTGGTCTCCCCGCATTTTGTTGTTGATCTGATCCACCCATAAAGTGCACAAATGCCAGGGCTTTGTGCCGGCACCAGAAAAAGCATGTGAAGTGGGCACATCCCTGTTTAGGGAGTTCGGAATCCCTTACGTTTCCCTGCCGTTTTTCAAACATCCCCAGGGAGTTAATAAACTTTTGTCTCTACATATCTCATTTGTAACTGTGAGCTGGAACTAGTCCATACCAGCTCACAGAACTGACTATTACATTTTTAGGAACTTTGTGAGCCAGTTGTTAAACATAGCTGTTATTAAAAATTAAATTATATGCATGAACAAATAAGTTATGTTTAAAATAAGGGTAATATAAACTCAAAACTCACCACTTCCTAATTATTTGACTAGTTTGTTTTTTTTTTAAAGATTTATTTTTATTTATTTTTAGAGAGAGGAGAAGGGAGGGAGAAAGAGAGGGAGAGAAACAGCAATGTATGGTTGCCTCTCACATGGTCCTCACGGGGACCTGGCCTGCAACCCAGGCATGTGCCCTGACTGGGAATCGAACCGGGACCGCTTGGTTCCCAGCCCGCGCTCAATCCACTGAGCTACGCCAGCCAGGGCTATTTGACTAGTTTTTACTATTACCTGTGCTCTTAAGTTCATTTACATCTACTGTCTTTGGGTGGCGGTAATACTAGACAATGAAGTGCTACCCTGCATCTCTTCCCAGTGTTGTGTTCTGTGAAGTTGCAAGGATAAGCTGAAAATGGCCATGATGAGAGTATTAACATCACAAAATTGCCACAAATAAAGACTCTTTTTTTTTCTTCACAGATACAGTTGTTAAATCTTGACTCACGGTCAGAGAGACCCAAGTGCTTGCGTTAGGAAAGCCTCAGCACACGCAGAAACTGTCAACCAAAGACGCAGGCAGTTGTCAGGCCTGTGGAGGGAATGGGGGCGGGGCAATTGAGTCTTTCATACTTTATTTTTACTTTTAATGTTAAAATTAATCTTTACTATTAAAGATATTTGATTTGTAGTCAAATGTAAAGAAAAGAGAAAACACCTTGACACACAAACTACTACTTATATGGAATAAAGAACATGGAGATTGATTGGAAAGGAGAAAAAAGTGGACATTGGCTAAAAAACAGTCAACTTGTTCTAATACAAAGAAAGTTCACTAAAATTATAGTCTAGAAGAGGATCAGTTGAAATAAAATAATATTCTCTGAAGATATATATATATATTTGTCCTCTTTTTAGGGGGAAGGGTACATTTTGATACTTTTATTTATATGAAAAATTTGGCCAGTTTTGTCTTCTCTTTTAAAAGGAATTGTGTGAAACATAATACATTACATATTGAATAATCATATTTTTATAAGAAAGTACACTTTAATTTTACAGAGTAACTCATCTTTAAAAGGGTAAATCAGAACTTTCTGTATGTTTGAATGTGTTGGATTATTTGTTGCTAAATAAATTCTAAGACAGTAGAGGAAAAATCTTACTAAAATGATAGGTACCATTTATTGAGTGGTTACTATGTGCCTGACGTTGCGGTAAGTACTTTATGTATGTTATCACATTTAGTCTTTTTTAAAAAATTTTATTAATTTTTAATTTTTATTGAGTTTATTGGGGTGACATTGGTTAATAAAATTGTACAAGTTTCAGGTATTAACTCTGTAAGACATTATCTGTTTATTGTATTATGTGTTCACCACCCCAAGTCAAATCTCCTTCCATCACCATTTATCTCCCTTATACCCTGTTCTATCTGGCCCCACCCCCAGGGATTAAGCAAAAACAGAAACGAAAAACTCATAGATGCAGATGACAATGTATCTGTCCTCTTGAAGTGAATGGATTTTCAAGGATAATAAAGCCATGACACATTACTACTGTTCCTTCTGCCTTTAGCAGAACGAGTGACCGTGAGAGACTACAGCAGTCTGAGGACACAGAGCCTTCTTAGGACACCTGCCAACACACCCATATGCCCTGGCAGCAGACTTTGTTGCATAACTTCTCATCTTCCTTGAGAAATCACAAAGTAGATGAACTTGTTTTGTGAAAAAGGTAAAATCTGTATTAGTATTTCATAGTCAAAATTATTTCTTCTTAGCTTTTGCAGTTTCTGAGTGCTGGAAATAGCACATAAATGGTGTCTCAAGAGATGATGGCTCAAGAGAACACACAGAGCTATTTGTCATGAAGGCACAGAGTTAACAACTTAGCCAACAGTGACAATGGCCATAGCATGAGGGACTTTCACCAGAGGGCTTCCCCAGACCCCCTGGACTTTCTTTGATTCCTCAAATATCCTTGAGGAACAGTCATGGGGAAAAAGCGAATATTCAATTGTTTGGGGAGGGAAACAGACATACTGTGCCTCAACAGTTTTCCTAAGTGTAGGAATAGGCACAATAAAACAAAATAAACAAACAAAAAAAAGGGACCAGAACTCCCAAACTCTGATTTCTGGTCAAATATAAAATACACTGCCAGATGGTAATGAATGGTGATTCCAAAGCCTCAGCTTTAATTTAAGTGAATTAATCTAATGGATAAATAAAAAAGTGGTCCAAATCTCCCTCAAATTTTGAGGTCTTTAGGAACTGGAAAAATCTTCACTAAACAAACAAAGAAAAGACAGACTTGTGTATTTGAAGCTGTTCAGGGTACTTATCACAAATTCCAAAGTATAGACATCAACATTACAATTAATTATCCAGCAAACTTTCTCCTTAAGATTGTGAAGACTTGAATAATTTTATGATTTCTGGCTGATTTAAAGGCCTCTTAGAGTTGATTCCATCAAAGGAAAATTATGTAAAGTCTCCAGTTTACAACTCATTTAAGCACTTCACACTAACATATTATAAGGTGATTGGTAAGCAAAGTAACCCTTCCAAGTTTTGCCTGATGAACATGAAGGAGAAAGAAATTTCTGGGTGCTTTCATCCATTCCCCAGACAGGGTGCATCATCTGGTCATTTGTTCCAGCTGGTTGTTACAAGTCAAAAGGAAAATATGAGAGGCTGGGCCAAGTGTTGGAAAGAATGAAGTCTTTAAAAACCTGTCTTATTTGGGAGAATTTTCTACTTCAGGTTCTGAAAATAATAAAGTAATCTTGCTGCTTCTGACATGTGTTATACTTCTCTCAACTCGAGAGCAAGGCACCCTAAAGTGCATTCCTAGCTAGGATTAACACATCGGAGGCACTCCTGTCCTCACCTGTACAGGACAGACATAGCTAATCTATCAGGATAAACCTGAATCTGATTCAGTCGATGCGCAGACTCCCGCCCACTGTTCCTGGATATCGTCTTAGACTCATTCTCAACACTCTCCAGATACCACTACCAAAGAATCTGAGTTGGCACTTCAAACAAGCTCACATCTGATCCGACATTTTTATTTTATTGAAAATGAGCACTAGAGAGGTTAAAAACGTGCTTAAAGTCACAAAACTAATTTGTGAAAAAAAACAACAGAATTTTAAACCAGGTTTCTAGTGCTCTTTCCACTGTGATGCACTACCTTACTTAAACACAGAGGTTTTGGTCTATGGATTTCTGCACCTTGAATTCCCACTCACGAGTCCAAGGATCCTGCTGATGGGGCAGACTCTTTGTGAAGGCCATCTACATTCAGCAAACAGAACTGCTGATGAGCTATTCTCAGCCAAAAAAAAAAAAAAAAAATTAGTCCTTCTCTTTCCATAATGAATCATCAGTGTTTACAGTATCAAAGGCAAAGAAGAAATCAAATAAGCCAAAGATAGAGTTCCAGGATCAAGGAACTCTGCAATTATTGATCAGTTTATTTACTTATACAGAATTATTAGTTGAATTATGAATAAACAAATCATTTTTATCTTGAAGGACCTTATACTTGCCTTAAAAATGGTTGGTACATGGGGAATTTGGGAAAAAATATCATATTAGAGAGACAAAAAATGCAGAGTGGTAAAGATGGAAATTTGGCTTATCTTTTCGTCTCAAGTACTCTGTTCATTTTGAGGTAGTGGTCATCAGTCAAGCCCAAGTCTCTGTGATTCTGATATTCATAATCTACAGTGCCAATTTTGATGCTGCTATACTAATGAATACTTTTGGAAGTGTTAACAATTCTCAGACTATCATTAGAAACACCTGGTGAGAGCTTTTCATTTCTTCCTCTCCTTAGCCGTGCTTTTTAGCTGTGTTAGGTTTGAAGAAATTTAAATGCTGGTGATGTGTCCAGCATTAAACTAAGAGTAATAATTTGTAGATAGTATCGTAAAGGGCTGGTCACTGTCAAGCACATGCAACAATGGGGTTGAGACAGAGAAAAGCAGTCAGTATCACAGGCACAGCACATTCTGCTCTCCCTCGGAGGACTGCTCACGCAACAGCTGCCCACACGTGAATAACATCTTGTACATGGGCACATTTGCTACCTCCACCCTGAGCAGTAGGCTTCCAGGCTTCCTTCGGACATGCCATTTTGGTCTGAAATTTGTTTATGCTGGTTAGCATGACTCAGGAATCTCATACTTCCAAAATCTAGTTAAAATTCAGATATTTTAGAGGAAGAGGATTTCAAAAGTGATGGGGGTGTCTCTGTATGATCCCCCATTTTATTGTTTCAGCAGACGGCACCTTATTTGCAAAATTGCATCAGTATGAATAAGACTCTGTGTAAAAACTATACATTCATAGTGGGACTTTATAGCCTCAGAATTTGATCCCATATGTCAGACTTAGAGCATTCAGTTGGTGTTTTCATCAAAGGCATCCTTGTGAATTTAATAAGCCAATCACTTGTAATACTACTTAGCAGTGCTATTTACAGATTTGTCCCTTAAAATATCCACATTTCATTCCACAATATCTTATTAAAGGAAAAGTCTTACGTATTTTTTATTTGATGCCAAATTACACATATTTCAGGCAACAAAGATCGGTGAAAAGAGTCCTAAACCAGAAGGCAGAAGATTGAGTTACACTAGTAAATTTCCTGTGCCTTTGAACTTCTATTCCTCCAGCCCTAAAACTGCCCATGGTCTCTGGGGATGCATGTGAAGAATGGTGAAATCATGTTTAAGAATATTTGGAAATTGCTCTTCCAGCAATGAACACCATTTTGGAAATAATGAGAAGACCAGTGAGGGTGGTCTGCATTTTTCACAGTTAAGATATAAAATATTAATGAGAGATACAGGCAGAAACACTCTTTTCATTTTAAGCTTCTCACAAGATTTTATTTTTTATTGATATGACCCCATTCCTAGTCACACAAAGCCCTTCCAGATCTCATTTTTCCCGGAGCACTTTCGATTCTACTTGCTGTTTTGTACTAATTTATATTGTTTTGCTGTTACTAGTTCCATGATAATAAAAATTGGGGGGAAAGCCCACAGCCAAAAAATCAAAAGGAAAACCTATGCAAAGGGGCCTCTGCAGATGGGCATCAAGTCTTCAGTCTGAGGTTGACAACCCACAGATCACAGTCCATGGTGAAGCAGAGGTAGCAATCAAGACCGGAGATCAAGAACCCTGAAGACAGCGAGGGAGAGTCTAGGATGACAGTAGTGTAGATTGAGAGCAGACAAAAGAGGGGAGGCCTTAAATACCTGGGCACACCTACAGGCATTTCTACCAACCTTGGCTTTGCAAATGAACTCCTACATGCCCAGTCCCACATTAGGAATGTGGTCTTGATTGCTGATTTCAATTTCAACAGTGGGACAACCCAGTTCAATGTTTCCCAGAGTTTACTATGCTTATCAAGAGTGTTACATGAGTGACTTTAAATAATACACATATTAAGATTTAATATTAATTGTCATGGGTTTCTTTTCATATGTGTTAAGGAACTAGAACATAAAATCTTTAATTTCTTAGATATTATTTCTTAGGACAAAGCTATGTTTTTTTTCAAAGCTATGTTTTTAAAATCATTCAATTTAAAGAAAAAAATTATGAAATAATAAGTGATATATAGATAGGAAAAAAATTATGACCAGTCTTTGAGTGACTTCAGCTTGGGAAAAGCTGATCTAGTCTGGCTAATGCTAACAAATGGTTGTTTTCTTGCCCCTGTTTGTCTCCCTAACAGGAGGCAATGTTCTTCGAGATCCTGACCCCGTTTCACTCGAGGCACGGTGTCACATGGCACCAAAAAGGTTATGTTAAAAAGGATGTGAGGGAAAGGCACCAGAGCAAGTATAAATTGATTCTTCTGACAGAGCAGAGCAGGAGTGTAAATATTTAATGAGATTTTGCAAGGTCTCTTCCTTCAACAGTTACAAACTATTGTTTTTGGAGCTGGTGTAGGTGCTGGAATGGTAATAAAGGAACGTTCTATTCTGAACAGTGGAAATGGTAAATACCTGAGAAGCAACACATTGCAATGAACGCATCTAAAGTGACCATTCCTGTCTCAGTGCTCTTTCCTTTCCTGTTCGTGGCAAGGTGCCACCCGCTGCCTGCTCAGAAGTCCGCCAATGTAGAGCCCACTGTCTGCATTATAATCCCATAATTTGTAGAGTACATCTTCAGATCATATTGAATCAGTATTTTAACCATTCCTTCTAAATTCTCACTTTTAGACGTCTCTCCTAAAGTAATGCATTTACTGAAAAACAAACAAAAAAATTTTAAAAAAAGGAAAGAAAAAAAATGTATTCCAGGTTACAAGAGGCTGATAAAAAGGAAAAGACCGGGGACCAGGGCTTAGCACAAGGAGCATCGAATCCTCATACATTATCACATGTATGAGGATTCAAGGCAGGTTTTGAAAAAAGTATACTTAAAGACTACTTTAGCGATTAATTCTCCAATTATCCATTCCTTCATTCCCTCATTCCAGCAGTGAAAATAAACATTATTTCACTCCAAAATGGGCCTTAAATAAGTGTTGCCTTTTTTTTAAGGGCAATGGAATTTATTTAACTTGAGGGACGTATCATGTAAGGCAAAAATATTTCTCACAAGTTTTCCCCATGTACGCGAGGCTTTGCGGTAATGTCCAATGAGGCATCCCCCTTTGCCCCAGGAGCTGACAATGTGAAAATCACATAAAGGAAGAGGCTGAGGTTGTAGCTCTCAGGAAAGAGACAGACATCCGACCACAAACTTCTTAAGATATAGCATGTCTGTAAAACAACATGTTGGGCTCATAACTACACCAGCTGTGATAAGATATCACAAAATGTTCCAATCCAGTGTCCATCCTGATAATCTGTCATCAGAGGAGCCTCTGAGGAGGCAGTCTTAGCCAAAGCAGAGGAATGGCCAGAAGTCCAAGTAACCTGAGTCCCAACCAGTAAGATTCCTGTTCGGTGTTTAGAGCGCACTGGTCTCAGCTCTCCTTTGTAGTGTAACTGACAATGTAGGTGAGAGGCAGTGAGGCAGGAGACAGGTAGAGGGCCACAATAAATGCTTAGGAATTATAACTAGGTGCAAAGTTCAGAGGCGGGGCTGTCTGCAGTACAGACTGGTAAGAGGGGACAGAGGAGAGAAAACATTTATTGTGCAACTATAATGAGTCAAGCACAATATTAAGTACATATAATACCTTATTTAATGCTGACTACGAATGTGAGGACAATAAGTCACAGAAGTGCTAAGTAGCATGCCTAAAGCCATATGATGAAATCGAGAAGGAGGGGCTGGTGATGTCAGATCTCAAGTTTGTCTGACTCCCAAGAGTTTTTTGTTTGCTTGTTCTTTGTTTGTTATTATTTTTTGAGCACTTACAACACATTAGGCATTATACTAAATGCTTACTTGGGTTGTCTCAGTAAATCTTCAGAACAACCCTATTAGGTAGGTAATGTTAGTTTTAAAATTTGGTAGACGATACAACCGAGGCACAGAATCGGTAAATTACTGAGGTTATACAGCTACCCAGTGAACCAAAATGTGAATCCAGGCAGCTTGATTGCAGAGTCAGACTCCGCCACAATAGTGTAAGGCCTCCTGGCGTCGTTGTGTCTGGCTCCAAAATCTTTGGGGAAAGATACAAGACACACTAACACCATATTGAGTACCAGTGCTAAGAACACACACACACACTGAGTGTGAATTGAGTTATCCTGATGATAGGTATTACAGGATTTCAGGAGATAGTAGCTGGTTGTAGTGTGAAGTGGCTAGGGAATGCCCAGAATCTCACTGCCCCAATTAAAATGATTTGAAAATGAAAATCAAATGATTCAATTGACTCTAATATTTAGTATGATTAAGATGTCTTAATTCAGTGAGTCCTATAATTTTGGATTTATAGGTCAGAGAAATTAGACACACATTTAAGGGTAGATATCTTAAATTTACCAGGTTTTGCTTTGTTTTTGTTTTTCTTTTGCTAAATTGAAAATAATAATTACCATATATTTTCAATATAAAGTCATAAAAAGAAATATCACATAAGCTTGTAGAAAACTACTTATCCTGTAATTATTTTATGGATCATAGGATGGTGAAAATATGTCAAAAATCATGGTGATTCACAAACTGACATTTAGAAACCATTATAATAGCCACAATCAATAGCTGATATTTACTAAGGATATGTTATATGTCAGGAGCTTTGGATACATTATCTTGAATCCTTATGGTAACCCTACAAAGTACATATCATGATCCCCATTTAAGAGACTAGGAATTTGAGTTTCTGGAAATTTAATTATCATGCCCAGAATCACTCATCTAGTCAGGGCCCATATAGAAACACGGGTCCTTCTAACTGCAAAGTTTATGTTCTTTCTCTTGCTTAGGTTGCTGATCAAAAATTTGATTCTGTTGAGAGTTAATGGTTTCACAATTTTCAAGTAGTTAGAAATATTGCGTTGTCTTGAATTTTTTATGAAAATTTCAAAAATAAAAGAAAATGTTAAATGTGCAACCTATGAATTGACTTCAGAGACACAAACCCTTTTCTGAAGCCATGGTGTAGTCAGGGGATGACGATTCTGTGTTCAGTGATCACCAGTCAGCACCCCCTGCTCCCTGTTACCAGCTGTCCTGCCTCTTCCCCAGCAGCTGGGCTGCTGCGGAACACAAGCCAAGCCTGTAGGAAGAGAGGTGGGATGCATGGAAATGCTGGAAGCACATGATGAAACCCAACTGAATCCATTTACCTATTAACACATTGTTCATGTGGAATGGAAGGGATCTGAGAATCCATTCAAACTCACTACTCTTTACAGAGGACAAATCTGAGTTCCAAAGGGATGCAGTGTCGTCAGTCCTACGTCTCCCAGCCAGTCAGAGTAGTAACAGAACTAGAATTCCATTCAAGGATTCTTTGCATAATCCCTTGTTAAGAACACCAATCATTGTGAAGGATCAACACTGGGGACCTTGTGGGTATTATTAACAAAAGGAATCTTGTAAAAGACAGACTTCCCAAAGACTGGGAAGGGAACAACTGTTTAAATTACAGTACTCACATCACAGTCTGCAAACACCAGAAACTCTTAAGAAAGAAGGTCCCTTTCAAGTCTGAGGTTAAGTGTATAATATTTAGACTAGAATGTCATTTTTTGCATTTGGAGTCATTGGAAACCAACTTTTAAGATGATATGAGAAATATGAGAACTCTAATTAATATAATTTAATTACTGTTTTTATGATTGAGACTTTTAGGATCTCATTTAATTTAATCATTTAATAAAGTCATAATTAAAACCACCAGTTATAGAACTACTTAATGCTTGGAGGTTCTGGTTACTGAAGCTTGGTTGGTAATTCAATGGGTGCTCATGGTCATCTGATTTTCTATATGCAGTCTAGTCTTTAAGATGAAAGCACCAGGACTTCTGGCTAAGATGAAGGCATAGGTCAATATGCTTACTTCCTCGCACAACAAAAAGCCAACCAATTTAAAAACAAAAATCAACCAGAATTGCCATAAAACTGAACTGTATGGAAGTCCAATGACCAATGAATTAAATAAGAAACATTCATCTAGACTGGTAGGAGGGGTGGAGATAGGTAGCCCAGTGGAGAGGATGGGGCAAGGCAGCAGCTGGTAGACCAGGCGGGCCCACATTCATGTGTAGATAAACTGGGATGAACAACTGGAGAGTAAGACAGACTGCACAGGGCTGGCTTTAGCTCAGCGGGTACTTTGAGGTTCAAGCATTACTTCAAGACAGACTGCACAACCCAGGGTTCCAGGGAGGGGAAATAAAGCCTCAAAGCCTCTGGCAATAAAAACCTGTGGGCATTGCAACAGCATGAGAAACTCCCAGCCTTCCAGGAGAGTTTGTTGGAGAGACCCACCTAGGTCCTAGAATGCACACAAGCCCACCCACACAGAAATCAGCACGAGAAAGGCCCAATTCACTGGTGGGTAGTGGGAGAGGTGAATGAAAGTGGGACAAATGCTGAGCAAGCAGCATTGTTCCCTCTCTGACCCCTCCCCCACATACAGAGCCACAATGCAGCAAAGAGGGTTGCCACGCCCTGGTGAATACCTGAAGGTTTGCCCCTTACAATGTAACAGGTACTCTGAGACAAAGAAATATGGGTCAAATGAAAGAATAGATCTTCACTCCAGAAAAAAAACTAAGCAATGAGGAGACAGTCATCCTATCAGATGTAGAGTTCAAAACACTGGTAATCAGGATGTTCACAGAAATGATTAAGTACAGATGCAAAATAGAGGAAGAAGTGAAAGCAATGCAAGGTGAAATAAAGAAAAATATACAGGGAACCTACTATGAAGGGAAGGAAACAAGGATTCAGATCAATGATTTGGAACAGAAGGAAGAAATAAACATTCAACCAAAACAGAATGAAGAAACAATAATTCAAAAAAATGAGGAGAGATCTAGGAACCTCTGGGACAACTTTCAATGTTCCAATTCCAAATCATAGGGGTGCCAGAAGGAAAAGAGGAAGAGCAAGAAATTGAAAATTTATTTGAAAAAATAATGCAGGACAACTTCCCCAATCTGGTGAAGGAAATAGACATGCAAGTCCAGGAAGCTCAGAGAGTCCCAAAGAAGTTGGACCTGAGGAGGAACACACTAAGACATGTCATAGTTAAATTATCCAAGATTAAAGATAAGGAGAGAATCTTAAAAGCAGCAAGAGAAAAGGAGACAGTTACCTACAAAGGAGTTCCCATAAGACTATAGCTGATTTCTCAAAAGAAATCTTGCACGCAAGAAGGGGCTTAAAAGAAGTATTCAAAGTCATGAAAGGCAAGGACCTACATCCAAGATTACTCTATCCAGCAAAGCTATCATTTAGAATGGAAGGGCAGATCAAGTGCTTCCCAGATAAGGTCAAGTTAAAGGAGTTCATCATCACCAAGCCCTTATTATATGAAATGTTAAAGGACTTATCTAAGAAAAAGAAGATCCAAAACTCTGAACAGTAAAATGACAACAAACTCACAACTATCAACAACTGAACCTAAATTAAAAAACAAAAAACAAAAACAAACTAAGCCAACAACAGGTACAGAATCACAGAAATGGAGACCACATGGAGGGTTATCAGCAGGGAGAGGGAGGGAGAGATTGGGGCAGGGGAGTATAGGAAATAAGAAGCATAATTGGTAGGTACAAAATAGATAGGGGGAGGTTAAGAATAGCATAGGAAATGGAAAAGCCAAAAAATTTATATGTACAACCTATGGACACGAATTACTGCAATACCTGGCACATAGGTGACATGATACATTTAGGTTTCTCTCTTCCCTTTCCTTTAGGTGCACATGTGGCTGTTTTTGATGTAGGTTTCGGCACTAATGCACGCATGTGTGTATGTACCTGTACCTGCTGACAGGGAATGCAGGAAGTGGCTGCCACAGGAGCCCAGGCCCTATAGGACCTGCATTTTGGCCACTTTATCACAGGTTGTAGTAAAATGGTAACCAGAATTCCCACTAGACACTTTGTTAGTTGTGCAGGGTTGTCCTAACCTGTTATCTGCAGTAACACACATCTCCCCACTCACAGTAGAGCCCCGGTTCTAACTGCAACTAACTATGGAAGGAGCCTGGAAGCAATATCCTCTGACTATCCCTTTCCCCCTTAGATCAGTGATTCTGCTCTGGAGTGAAAAGACCTATTAGATTCTCCTACGCCAGTGGTTCTCAATCTCACTTTGCATATAAATTCCCCGAGGATCTTGTTAAAAGGGAGATTCTGATTCTTTAGGTCTAAGATTCTGCATTTCTAACAGACTCCTAGGTAAGGCTACATGTTGCTGGTTCACAGGCCACATTGATTTGCAAGGATCTCTATATTAGTGCCCAAGGCCACCTCTATCTACTCTAATAGTGAGTTCTCACACTGTATTATATCCTCTGGAGAGTTAGAGATGAACATTGTTTATAATTAGAAAGTATGAGAGTGAGAATAAACACAAAGCAAAACAGAGATGGAGAGAGAGACAGAAAGAGGAAAGGAGAGAAAAGGGAAGAAAAAGTGGGAGTTTTTAGGTCTTTGACGTTCTCTGATTATTCAGTCTTTGTATAAAAAGATCCATTTTGCAGTTTTCTTCTCCCCAGAGAATTTTTCAAATTCTTATTCTTTATTATTTGATTCTTACACCTAAATGAATTTCTGAAGTTCTGTGTTTAAGTACATGCCATACAATGCACAATTATGTAAAGTTCTCTCCCCTCAAACCCAGTCCATAAGGAAATCAGTAACTGCTTGCCTATAATTCTAGAACCCAGTATGAACATGCCTGTGTGGGAAAGCGGAAGTGCAGTGTTGCCTATTTTCATCTGGCTTCTAATAGTGATGAGCAACTGGGATAATAAAGCTTAGCTTTCGTTCACTGTATATGAACACAGTCTATGGACATTTTTAACTTGGTAAACTATGCAGCAGAGTGGAAAGAAACTGTGTGCATTTTGAGTCTACCATTCCTGGGTTTCTATTCTTATGACATTTTCAATCTGGGAAAATTACTGATGTTCTTCAATTCTCTGTTTCTGCATTTGCACAGCATGTGTTAATTATATTCATCTTCTGTGTTCTAAATAGAACTAAACGATAGCCATTCTGACAGGTGTGAACTGGTATCTCACTGTGGTTTTAATTTGCATTTCTCTGATGATTAGTGACATTGAGTGTCTTTTCATACGTCTAGTGGCCATCTGTCTGTCCTCTTCAGAGAAGTGTCTACTCAGGTCCTCTGCCCGTTTTTTCATTGGATTGTTTGTATTTTTGGTGAGCTGTCTGAGTGCTTTATTAATTTTGGATATTAACCCCTTGTCAGATGTATCATTGACAAATATCTTTTATTCAGTAGTTTGTCTTTTTGTTTTGTTGATGGAATAGTACTCGGCCATAAAAAAGTAGGAAATCTTACATTTGTGACAGCTTGCATGGACCTAATGAGTTTTATGCTTAGTGAAATAAGTCAGACAGAGAAAGACAAATACCCTATGATTTCACTTAGATATGAAATCTAAACAACAAAATAAAAACAGACTGATGGGTGCCAGAGGAGAGGAGGGTTGAGGGGACAGGTGGAAAAGATGAAGGGATTCAGAAGTACAAATTGACAGTTACAAAATAGTCAGAGGGACATAAAGTACAGCAGAGGGAATACAGTCAACAACATTGCAATAATTATGTCTGGTGCCAGGTAGGTATGGAAATGTCAGGGGAACACAGTGTGAAGTATATGATTTTATAACCACTATGCTGTACACCTGAAACAGATACAAAATAATGTTGAATGTAAGCTATAATTGAAAATAAATAAATAAAATAAAAACAAAAAGAACTAAATGAGGTAACAAATGAAAGCCTAGTACACAGAATGGAGAAAGACTCAATAAATAGAAGCTAATAATGTTTTTTTCACTTTGAAAAAGAAGATTATTACTTTCTTTTCAAAGTCTGATAAATAATGGTGACTTAAAAATTATAATAACATGCTATTATGTATTAATTAGTCATTTTAAGGTTACATTAAAAGAAACAGAATAAACCTTAAACACCAGAATCCGCACCAAGACCCATTTCAAGCTCTCAGAATCAACCTGTGGCAGGCTGACTATAGAACATTTCTGAATCCACCAGAACAGACTTTTAATTCTAGAAGAGTTAGAGGAAATAGGAAGGAAGAAAAGTTAACATTAGCGATTATGGCTTTTACAAAGTGTCTTATAATTTAAGAAGAAAGATACAGTTTTACTTTAAGAGTTAATAACATTTAAGAGTCAAGCCCAACCCCAAGTTGAATATATAGGCACTGTAATTATTTAAATGTCAATTACTGTTAATTGGGTACAAACAATCCTATGTCATTCCATTTAATTCCTACTCACTATCTGAACAAAATGGCTACTCACTTTTAACTTCACAGAGAATTTCTCTCTCATAGAAAAGATTGACTTTTAGACCATCTGGATATCATCAGAAATGGAGATCAGAAAGAATAATTTACTGACGGAACAGACTTTGAAACAGCCACTGTGGTGGATGACAAGAAGCCCATGTTTTTGTTTTTTAAAAAAACATTTTTGTCATTTGGCTCGCATGCACTTCACATTTTGAAATATTTTGGGACAAGCATTTAAACTGTGAGGTTAAATTTCATCATTATGGAGAAAGAAGCAGTCCTAATAGAAGCCATCGCCAAGTCACCCAGACGGCTGACCCTGCTAACCTCCTTGTTAGTCTCAGAAGGAAAACTCACGTCAGAAGATGCGAGGAGAAGGAGACAGCCCACATGTCAGACTGGGAGGTAATCTTGCCTAATAGACTGGAAACGCTAAGGGTTGGGTTCTGTCTGGCTCTGCTTTCTTCCCCATGCTGCTGCTTTGGGCAGATTCTGTCACCTCCCAGATCTTCCTCTTTTCTGTCACCAAATGTAAAGAGAAACTGTTTTAGTTCTCAGATTACTTACCAGGCAGGGCTGGTTAAGAAGTAGGGGGATATCACCTTGGCCGGGTGGCTCAGTTGGTTGGAGCGTCATCCTGTACACCAAAAGGCTGAGAGTTTGATTCCTGGTCAGGGCACATACCTGGATTATAGGGGGGGGAGTTGTTTGTTTGTTTGTTTTTTAATTATCCTCACCTGAGAACATTTTTTTCATTGCTTTTTAGAGAGAAAGGAAAGGAGAGAAAGAAACACTGACATGAGAGAGAAACATCAGTTGGTTGCCTCCTGTATGCTCCCAGACCTGCAACGTAGGTATGTGCTCTGAGCAGGAAATCGAACCCACAGCCTTTTGGTTTGCAGGATGCTGCTCCAATCAACGGAGCCACACCAGCCAGAAGTGGGTTGTGGGTTTGGCCCTCTGTCCAGGAGCGAACAGAAGGCAACCCGATCAATGCTTCTCTCTCTCTCTCTCTCCCTTCCTCTCTCTAAAATAAATAAATATATCCTCAGGTGAGGATTACAAAAAAGTAGGAGGATATGATTAATGAACACTTGCAAACTATTCATATAACTTGGGGCACAAATTACTCCCACCCAACCTGGCGACAGCAGTGCAGAAGGAAGCAGCCCAGGGACCAGGGCCCCAGCGGTTAGCAGCTAGAACCGAAGGATCGAGTCTCAGGCCATAAGCGAGGGAAGGCTCTAGTCGGAGGGAAAACTGCTCCAGTAGGGTTGCAGTACATGACACACATTCTGCTTTGGAAACCACTCCTTTTGGAGCAAGGTCAACAGCAGACTGGGGCATGTCTGGGAAATATCAAGCTTTGCATTTTCCAAGATTTTCCCTCCCTTCCTCCCCATATTTATGTTGCCGTCTGTGGCCGCTTCAGAACCTCAGCTTCCTTGAGGAGAGAAAAGAAGGAAACCTACACCCCATGGTTAGTAAAACAAACAAATGCATCTGTACCTAATTAGGGTTTTTCATCAAGAACTTTCAAATGCAGACCCCACTCCCTGAGTCAATTCAAAGATGCTGCAGGAAGAGTTTGATAGGTGAAAATGGGGCCACAGTAAGTGACTGAGGTCATCACATCCATCGCAGTATGTTTTCTCTTCCGTCAGCAGACCATAGAAACGGCACAAAGAAAGGTATTGACAATTGCTCTCCGCCCTGCCTGCCTTACCACACTGTTGTAGCCCCTAAGCTCTGGGATGGGGCCCCACATTAATGTGGCTTCTGTTTGTTTGTTTGTTTTTTGTTTGAATCTTCATAGAAAAGAGCTACGGCATTGAGCACTTGGCTCTGGAATCAAAGCTACTTCTCTTCGAACTCCGATTCAATCACTAATTAACTGAAAACCCTGCCACTCCACTGCTCCCAGAATTTGCACGAGTTACTTAATCTTACTAAGATAAAAATAAAACTGTATCTGTATCAAAGGGTTATGGCAAAGATCAAGTGAATAAGCTTAGGGTTGCCACATAATGCACATTAAATAAACTATCAACTCGTTATTTATCATAATTATTGTTCTTTTTGTGACTACAATAGCTGCAGTTAAATTCTCCTAAAAGACTGTCAGCATCCCTGTTCTAGGATATTTGGGTTGTTTCAAGATCTCACTCTGGGTCCTTGTTTAAGAAAATAAGCTCTGACCCACTGTGTAACTGACGCCCTGTAATAGCTACTTTACAGGTTTCTAAGCAATGCACGTGGTGCCTGATTTCACTACAATGACTGAAATTGCCAAGTCACAGGATATGCATATCTCATATTTTGATACATGTTTATCAAATGCCTTCCAAAAATTGTATCGACAACAAACACATGAATTTTTAACTAAGCACCTACTATGTTACCAGGGACTATGCTATATCTCATTTAATTCTCAATTAAATTGAGATTTTTAATTTCATACACCATCAGGTGAAAATGAAGCTCAGGTGTGTCACATCATGTGCCAGACTCATACAGGTAGTGAATGATAGAAAAGGAGTTGAACTAGACCTGAATTTAGACCGACCAGATGCTTTCCAAATGCACCATGGGAAATCATAACCCAGGATAAAAATTAATTTGAAGTGTTGAAATATACTCATAAAATCTGTCATTCAGTTTTATGACATCTAATCCCTGCATCTGTTTACATGTTTTTAAAATGAAGATGTTCAGCTTAGGTAGTGTCTAAGATTGCTTCCAACTCTGTAAGCCTGTGCTGCGGGTTCTGTTGAGCACTAGTCCTGATGGATGATGACAGGTTTATATGGACGTGTTTTAAGATGGTGACAATGTTGGCTGTTCTCCATGTTTACAGAGTCCCAGAGAAGAAGAAATGGACACTAGGCAAAGCCAAAAAAGTTCTCATGTTGAAAGAAGATCACCTAAGATTATATGATTATCTCAGTGATAAACCCCAGATATTGTAATGAGTTCTCTGCCTTTAAACATCTCTAGTAGGGAGACAGACCATTAGCACTCTTATGTGGTTTGGGTATAAATACACCCAAAGCACAAAGTTTAACCAAATGGTCTTTTAAGGTCTTTTTATAAATCTTTGTGTTTCTATGCCTCCTATCATGAGAATCAGGGTTGTTTCAAGGTTAAGCTGACAGAGGGGCCTTACTGACAAAGGCATGCATAAATTGTAATTTTGTGTTCACCAGATTTATCATCATATACACATGCCTGTTGTCAGTTCCTAAACCTGTAATGAATAGGCACTGGGCTGATAGTTTTGAAACACTGGGTTCTTGTTAAGACATAGTTCCCTAGGCCTCATCCACCAGAGATTTTACTTCCCAGGTTTTTGATGGCAGCAGGAATCTGCACTTGTACTTAAAGCCCCAGGGGATTCTAAATGAAATGATTCCTGTGCTTCAGTCTGAGAAACTAACACTGCACTTGGATGATGTCACAGAAAAGAGAAAGAGACGTCATCTCTGAGTCTGCAGGTGGCCTTGTTTCCGAGGCTCAACATATGAAGAAGAAAAGGAGGCAAGAAGTTAGAAAAGGTAGGCTGGAAAAGGAGTTTTCTCAGGGTATATTTTGCTGCTGTTTGTTATTACTGAGACATCAAAGGCCATATACCTTACATTTTGTTGTTTTTCATTATATTGTGATAACAGAATAAATCAAGAAAAACGGTCAAAATAAGAACCAGCATAAAACCTTCATAATCTTTTCTGAAGGTTCACTCTCTGTAGTTTCACAAACAACACCGACAATTTTCTTCACTG
>PVJI01007086.1:0-80964 GCA_004026765.1 Micronycteris hirsuta
GGTTGTTTGCTTATCGTCTTAGAGCAATCTCTCCAACACATGAAGTAGTAGGAGCTGAGTCTTAGTTCTAGCAAGTAAGGAGTCTAACCAAAACAGCACTGAGTATTCCTTTCTTCATTGGTCTTTGCCACTAGACTATAAGCTTCCTAGGGGTAAAAATATATATATATAGTATCTGGAATATAGTAAATATTAAATAAAACATATTTAAATCCATGAATGGGACACAAAATAGGAGGCAGAGGATAGAGATCCGCTGCCTGTAAGTTTAGGTTAAATATAAGAGAATTTATATAAAACACTAAGAGAATATAATTGTCTCAACAATTATTTTAAGATATGTCATTTTAACTGATAATTACGCAAGGGAAAATTTACCACACCACTCTCTAGCTTGTAAAATATGGGACCTGAAATTCGATGCTATGTACACTTCTTGATTATACTTTTATGGATTAATTAAATAAGGACTTAGTGATCACCTACTATGTGCTTAGCACATTGCTAAATGCTATGAAAGATACAAACTAAAATGCAAAATTCCTGTTCTTAAGAACCTTATTTTCAGCATCTGTTCTTTATACAGCTTCATTATCAGCCTGCTATCTAAAATTTACCAAGCGTTTTGAAACTAATTTAATTATCTATACCTTGCTCATAATAAAAGCTCTCTAAAAAATATAGTATTTTAAAACTTCCACAAGTTCTAGCTTCTTGCCCCACTTAATCTAGTAAAGGCACAGTGAAATATTATCAGCAGTAGACTTCATTTTTTTTGACTACTTCAGCCACAATAAAGAGATTATGAAAATTCTAAATGCCTTGCAACTTAAAGCATATAAACTCTATTTTTCAAACCATATGAATAGCTGGAAGAAGCAGCTAAGAGTAAAGGCAAGCAGGGAATTGTAGAATAAAACTTTCATAAAGTCTCTGAGATGTCTAGCGAGGAAGTCTCAGGGCTGACTGTTAGGATGATTTAAAACCTTAAACACCATTTTGTTGACACATAATTCTTTTATATATTTTCAGTATATAAATTGTGAGCTCCTCTAAAGGAAACATAGTTTTTCACAGTGAAAACAAAGAAAAAACCCTCTAACTCTTATTACATTTTAAGCACTAGATAACTTTGCAAGCGGGTAACCGGGTTTATGAAATCATGGAAGTCAGCACTCTGTGAAGCGGAGCTGCGGGAAGCATTTCCTAAGCAGACTTTCTATTGACACATATCTAACCGTTTTCACATTTAATATTTTTCTTATGGCTGTTAATGCACCTCAAAAACAGGGAAAAGTGAAAACCAATAGATTCCACGGCTACAAATTGGATAGCAACTAATGCAGACAGCACTGGGGGGCGTTCCCTTTGGGATCCTAAAAAGTTTTTAGCAACAACAGCCAGTGGGTTGGTTTATATTCCTTTGAAGAAAGCCCATCTTATTCGAGGCCCTATTTCCACTAAATGTACTATCAGGATAGAGATGGGGCTTCTTTCTCTATTAGACTTGAGGGGGGTGGGGCAGGTGGGAAATGATGCTTAACATATATTTACTGAATGTTTTGAATAAAAAAATTAAATATGGAAGAAGCAGTAGGAGGTGAACAGAACGGTGTGGTGGAATTGAAGCCAAAAGCTTTTTGTTTTCAGATTTTCTGAAATTTCTCGTGCTCAAAACCGATCTAAGTGAGCTATTGTCTTAAGATGGCTATCATGGCTATCGCAGCATTTTGTACTGTGGGAAAAGAAAATGTCATTCTTAAGATCAAATAAGGTTGTTCTGAGAAATCAGATGACCACAATCATTCATTCATTCATTGAACAAATGTTTGCCAAGCTCCCACTGTGTATCAAGCACAGTTCTAAGTGCTGGGTTTCAGTGAATGAAACAAAGTTGCAGCCCTCAAGGAGCTTACCTTCCAGGGGAGGAAACAGATGAAACAAAAAACAAATAGCTATACCTCAGTATCTATTAGTCATGAATGCTATGAAGAAAAATAAGGCAGGGGAGAGAGAATTATGGGAGCTCTAATATTAGATAGAGTGAACAGGGAGATCACAAGTCAGGAAGAAGTGAGAGAAGAAGCCATGTGAACATCTGGGTGAAAGGTAAGAACAGCGAGTGCTGAGCATCCAGGCAGGGAGCATGCGCGGTGTGCTCTAGGAACTGCAAGGGGGCAAGCGTGAGGGAAGTGGAAAAATAGCCAGGAACCAGAATAAGAATGACCTTGCAGGCCATTGTAATATCTTTGGATTTTATGCTAAGTGTGTTGAGAAGCCATTGAAATGGATATTCAGACTCTTCCTTTCCTAGCTAGAATTTAAAAACTTGAGAATGAATACTCTAGAGTTCAAACGCATCAGGCAGGGCTCACACAATCAGCCTCCGTCTCACAACAGCCATTTTTCAATCAATCCTCCAGATGCAATTCCAGACTCTGTACTTGGGGGAAGGTAGACATTTTTATTTAACCATAGCAATCAATCAAAGATTTATCAATGATAGACCTTAAAAATAAACCCAAAAAACTGACAGTTTCCCATCAATGATAGGTGTTTGCAGGATGCAGCTAAAGGCGAGCGTCACAAACAAGCCATTGGCCATCGCAGTTCACAGAGGGCGGAGATGGAACTTAGCTTTGCTGGGACTTGTTGGCCTATGGCAGGGCAGCATATACTGGGAGTTCAGGGTAAATATAACATCTATTTTGAATAATTTTTTAGACCTAGTTCAAAAATGCATAAATCTGATAAGCCGTTGTTAGAAAACAGTATTTTTTTGCTTTCAAACACAGTTTAACTTCAAAGACAGTACTCCTAAGTGAAAGTACTTATTTAATGACTCATTAATAATAAATAATATTCATGTGTGTATCAACAACTAGAATGTGTTAAAGCTCACAAAATGAGATGCTGGCACCTCTAAAATGGCACCGGTTCTTGTGTTAGTCAGAGTAAGCTAGAGGCTATTTAAAAAATTCCCGAACCTCAGAGGCCTAACACAGTCCAATGCTACTTCTTGCCCTCATCACAGTCCAGGTTGGCAGCCAGGCCCTCAGCTCCATGCAGTCACCCAGCACCCAGGCTTCTCACTCCTCATTATGCCACCTTCCTCCTGGTCCTTGGAGGCCTCTGCATTCCACCAGTGGCAGGGGGAGTGAAAACATGTGAGATTTTTACTCCACTTTCAAGCCAACCTCAAGGTACCCCACTTCCTTAAGATTCCTCCAACCTTCCTGGTCATTCCTTCTTGATGTCCTTTGCTGATTTCTCTTCTCATTAGCTTGTTAATGTCAAGGGATGAGGGGACATGGAGCTCTATATCAGTCCTGGAGTCTCCTGTGTTTTCTATCCAGAGTTATCTTTTAGTACTACAGCCCAGTAGCACGTCCTTAATAATACTTTAATATCGATGTATCCTAAAATATACATGTCTATTTGGACTTCTCTCTCCAATCTCCACATTTATATACCTATGTGCTTATTCAATACCTCCACTCCGATGTCCAGTGTATGTGTTGGTATGGACATACTAAATTCACTATACTCAGAGCTTAAACCCACAAGCTTCTCCAAAACCTGCTACACTTGCAGGCTTCTATGCTAATTGATACTAATCAAATGGTTCAGAAGGCCACAGCTATGGGCAATTGGTGATTGGCAGCTCCATCACGACAATGTGCCTGCTCATGCATAGCGTCTTGTGCAAAGTTTTTTGGTGAAACATCAAATCACTCAAGTGACTCAACCCCCCTACAGCCCAGATTTGGTGCCCTGTGATATCTGGCCTTTCCCAAAACTAAAATCACTTTTGAAAGAGCAGAGATTTCAGACTGTTGATGAGATTCAGGAAAATGCAATGGAGCAGCTGATAGTGATTGGGAGAACTGTGTGAGGTCCCAAGATGCCTTCTTTGAAGGGGACTGAGGTATCACTGTCCTGTGTACAACGTGTCTTGTGCTTCGTACCTTCTTCAATAAACGTCTCTATTTTTCATGTTACATGGCTGGATACCTTCTGGGCAGAACTTGTCTAGTCTTTTCGTTAACACAGTAACCAGCATGCTCTTTTTCAAAGTATGTCATATTGCCTTTAGATGGATATTCTCAAGTACGCCAACCTGGCTGTCTACCCCACAGTGCTCTGCCTGACGTGGACGAAGCTCAGCACTGGATCCCACAGACTGCGTCTCTCAAACTGTCACACAGTGAGCTAGATGCAGGACAGTCAAGAAAACAGCTTCATTTCTAAGTGGATTCCACATATGTAAATAATCTAACTTATTTTACTTGAATTATATGAAATTACTGAAAGTATTGGTAAAAAATATAAACTCTGAAATAGTGGTAATTTTATATGATATAGCCCAATGTTCTCAGTTTGTTTACAACATCCTTTTTCGATGTGGCAGGCAAGTGTTAGTTGAGCCTCGTTCTAGTTATGAAGTTGCAAATTGAGATGGAAATAATACTGGAATCACAGAGATATGTCTTAAGACCTCAGAAAATATGGAATAATTTCCCCCTTTACATCCTTTTCCCACTCACATCAGAGCTTGAATCGTTCTCTGTTCTCAGAAATTTTAACTTACGCTTTTTATCTTTTCTGAGTTTTCCCAACCCTTCCACAAGTACTCAGCCTTCTCTATTATTTCAGTCAGGGTTCTCCAGAGAGGCTGAACCAACAGTAAATATTTATATCTGTATCTGTAACTATATCTGCATCTATATCTATACTTACACATACATCCATATCATCTATATCTGTGTATGTATATATCTACATCTGTATCTATATCTATCTATATAATCTACATCTAATCTACAGAGACTTTAATATATTGGCTCATGCACTTGCAGGGGCTGCCAAGTCCTAAGTCCATAGGGCAAGACGGCAAGCTGGAAGTTCAGTAAGAGTCGGTGTTGCAGTCCTGCATCTGAATTCCGCAGGGCAGGGCAGGCTGGCTGGGAAGCCAGGAAGGGTTTCTGTGCTGCAGTCCTGGTAGTAGACTGTTATGGGTTGAATCATGAACCTAAAAACTGACATGTTGAAGTCCTAACCTCCTAGTACCTCAGAATGTGACGTTGTTTGGAAATAGGGTCATTGCAGACACACCTAATTAAGATGGGGTCGTAGTGGAGTGCGGGGGGACCCTACGCCAACATGACTGGGGTCTTTCTAAAAAGAATGCCATATAAAAAGACAGACTCACACACAGGGAGAATACCACATAAAAATGGGAATTACGCTGTCACAGGACTAAGAAATACCAGAAGCTAGAAGAGAGACCTGGGACAAATCCTTCCCTAAAGCCTTCTGGGAGAGTATGGTAACACCTTGATCTCTGAAGTTTGGCTTCTAGTTTGTGAGAAAATAAATCTGTTATCACTTAAGTCACTCAGTTTATGTACTTTGTTACAGTAGCCCTCACAAGTAATCCACCCACCAACCCAGAACTATCATGGATTCCTTCTTCTCTTTCTCCTCCAATCTTTAGAGAGTCTTCATATTCTGTCCACTCTAACATAAAAAATATCTCTCAACTCTGGCCTCCTCTCTCTTATTATTTCAGACCCTTATCACCTCTCACTTTGTATAATATCTTCCTAAGTGGTTGTCCCTGGTTTCAGCCTCTTCTTTCTCCAGCCCATTTTCAAAATTGTTTCCAAAGAAACAAAACTACCAGTCTAATTGTCCCACATGTGGTTTGAAAACTCCACTGACTGTCTTTTACAAGACACACATGCTTGATTACCTAGCGTGGCCCTTTGGTGTTCATAACCTGGGCCTAAACTTTCTTTTTATCTTTACTTTGCTACTTTGCTCCTTTGTACCTTCTAACCACACCAAATTCCTCATTTTTGTTAAACTATCATTTTTTGTGCCATTGACCCTGCTGACTGACCTCTTCACCCTGACAGAACCTGGATCCCCTCTCTTTGATAATGCCGTTTCCAAATGGCTGCCTGACATTGTCCAACACCACGTTTCTCTTCCCACTCAAGTTTAAATCAGCCTGGCTGTCAGGGACAGATGACAGGTCTCCATTATTCCATAATTCCAAAACTTATGTGCAGGGAGGGAGGAAGAGGATTGTGCCAGAAGAGGGTAGGAGGAAACAGGTTTGAAATGGGATGGTAGGTGGTGGGCTAGAGCAGGGAAGAGTCCAAGGTGCCTCTTATTTATAGAATGAGTTTCACAGTCTATTGCGTCTACCCTGTTTTTCTTTTTGTGTGAAATTCCTTGGAGACATACCTCAAGATCCTTTTGTATAGCCTTGTGTTCAGGAATCTTAGAAAGGCTGCAGTTGTACCTTGTGTGTAGGGCTCAATTCCAATCGCCAAAACACAGTGGCTTATGTAAATTCCTAGGGAAGACGGTGCTGTCTGTATGGAGCGCACGCTGTGGCGATGCAGCCGTGAGACGTGCTGAGACCACATGCTTGCCACATTTTACTACCAGATGCTTAGGAAAGAGAGAAAATTACAATCCCAACTGGTCAGTGGTCAGAAGGTAATATTCAAAACATCCTACCACATGGATAAACAAGAAAATAATTAGAAATCAAATGTTAGAGAATTCTGCAGTGAGCATGAATATAATCCACAGGATAAACAACACTTGGTTGACATTTGACTGAATAAATTAAAACCCAAAGTAATTTGAATAAAAATTCAAGACATGTATCAGAGAAGTTCAGGACAGGAGACAAAAGATGAAATCTTGCTTTTGACATTTGAGCTCTATTGGAGTTTATGGGTGGGCCTGGAAAAGAAGGTCAAAGGTCTTTCTGTAGCACTATGGGATAAACTGCATTGTACAAGGCCATAACTTGACTCTCGAGAAGTCCATTAAGATGAATCCTGTACATTCAAGATAGTGTGCAGCTGAAATTACCATACTCACAGCAAATAAAAAGTCAATCCAAGTCATCTACCTTGTCTCATGTTTCCTTGAAACAAGATTAATAACAACAAATCAGAGACATTCTACTAGGCTTTCCCTTCTCTCTGGAAAAGAGCAACAGTAACCAGCTACCCAGTTAAGGTGCCAGATGCCTGCCTGTCACGTGCACTAGCACATGCGTGTGTGCACAGGCACATGTGGAAACATGCACCCGTGGTGGTTTTCTCTGGATAATGAGGACTCCGGCATCATGAAGTTCACAGACTCGACTTCACAGTCGATGTCTTGTCCTACAGCAAATACTCTCTTTAACAGCGATGGTTCTATGAGCCTTTCACAGAGTTTGCGTTTTCGTACTTTGGGCTTACAGAAAGGATCACAATCATCTACAAATCGATTCCTCACATTGAAAATATTTACTGCAATACACACACACACACACTCACGCACATACACACACAATATATAGATTTTTGCTTACAAGAGACTTAAAAAGTCCCTGAGCTGATGGGGTTCTATTACTAGGGTGACAATAAGACTCTGGGATTCCGCCTGCCTGAAAAAAAAAAGGTGAGGATTCGAGCAAGCTGAAGCCCTAGCCTATGGTCACCCTAGTGATATATTAGAGTGTTGCACTTGATATTGAGAGGAGAAAAAAAAAATACACTGCTGCATTTGATATTTAGAGAGAAAAAATATCACAGATCTCAGAATTCTGATTGGAAACAATATAAGGTAAAAGGTTTGTTCTGGTGACCCGAGAGGATGCAGCAACTCAATGACTATACAGAGTGAGCCAGGCCATTGCCTAATATATCAAATCCATCAAGAAAAATAATTACATCCATATCAATTATTGGTCTATTAGAAATAAAGACCTGGTGGAAGGACACTGTCCAAAGGTGATTGTCTAGTGCTTTAAAAATAAATGTCTTATCTCTGCCTTGGCATTTTCTGTACCATCAAAAGGCCATTATCCCATGACAGTTCCATTGCACAGACATTAACATTAGATACCAGTTCTTTGTAAAGGCTCTTTACAATGCTCTGTCTCATTTCGTGGGTTTGCCAAACGTTCTTCACATTTCATTAATAAATTGACCGGCACAAATCCCTGAGGACTCCAGGGAAAATTAAGTTTCATTCTTTTTTCTTCTTCTACTCTAATTAATACTATTAAGAATGAAAAGATGCTATCAATAGATCAATCAAGTCTAGTAAATCAGGCAGCATAATTTAAATGAAATAGCATTACATGGAAAAACTATATTAATAAATATCACTATATACAACAACCGTATACCAATAGTGATGCTAAGAGTATTACAAGTGTTTTATTTATGCACATAATAATCCTATAACGCAGGTGCTATCTGTCGCCAGGTTACAGTTGAGAAAACTAAGGCTTGGAGAGTTACTAAATGCTGAAGTCGGAATCTAGGTCTGCTTGACTTCAAAGTCAGGGCTTGTAAACATTCACTTCATTGCCTTTTAGGTGGTATAGTCTAGGACTATCCTGAACTCTGACCTCAGGCAAATCATACAAGCACTCCATGACTCAGTTTCCTACTGGTGAGAGTGAAGGCAGATAAACTAGTCAGCCTCACAGTTCATCCTTAGATGAGCCTAACCTCTCAGGTGGTTGGTTGGCAAGAGTAGGAGTTACATCTTTAGGCTATGATTAAATATAATGGAAAAAAATATAATTATGACATAAGAAAGAAGAGTAATATCACTAAAACCTTACTAGATCATATTATTTGCTAGCTTCTACCTTTTCAGTTGCTCCAGGTGAAAGTCAACTTACCATTTATAAAAAATACAATACAGATTCCCATCCTCTGTAAAGAGTCCTGGGGAGGTCTGTTCCAACAAGCACTGGGGCCTGTGTGGAAACGGAGTCGCAAGCCTTAGTCCCCAAGTTCATTAAACATTCCACTTGTTCACAATTTGATCCTTCACTTGATTTTATTTTATTTTTTCATAGGAAAACACAGCTTAATTCTCTTGAGGGTACTGGCCTGCAGTAACCAGCCCATTGCTATGATAACCTCTGGACCATTCAGATGACAGAATGTTGTAACTAAGTAATTATGAATCCCAGAGGACCTCCACATAGGGGGTTTTGTCAGTAACTCCGAACCAAAATCAGCTGCCGGTTCATCTCGGTTCATCTCTTCCCTGATCCAAAACTGACTTTGCATAAGTGCAATCAAGATTGAGAGTTGCCAGAGCATTTACCCTGGAAGGAGGAAGAGCCTTTTCTTAAGACTTCAGAGACCAACACAGATCAGTTTTCCCAGTTTACAGAAATCAAAAACAGGCTAAGCAAGATTAAGAATCAACAGCACTTCAGAGCTGGAAGGAACTGGGAGAAACTTTTTGGCCCAATTCATTGCCTTCTGGCGAGTGAGTGTCAAAACCTCTCGAGACAAGGGAGGAGTCTGGTCTTTTAGAAATGTAATACTTTACAAAGTGGTTGTCCAACCACCGGGAAAAAGGAAGAGAGAAAATTTTATTGAGAAGCCAAGAGGCAGACAGACCAAGTTTCCGTTCTCCGTTCCCTGCTCCTCTCCGGGTAACAGCCTGAAACAGCAAAGTGGTCCTTCCCGGGGTGGGGGCATGACCCTTGCACCAGCCTTCCCATTCCCACTTGTGTTCCTCACCCCCCCCCCCCGCCTCACCTGTGACAGCCACAGCCTCCAGGTGCTCAGTTCAGACGTGTTTGCAATATCGTTTAAATGTGCTATAAGTGTTATTCCTTTTTTCTCGCTCAAAACTAATATTAAAATATTTGGTACACTTTCAGTATAATGTGATTAACTTATTAAACCCAAATATCTATTTGTAAAAATATTTAAAGTATATATTTTCATTATGATGGTAACAGGAAATTATATCTTGAAACTGGGGAGTTGATTTGCAGGTAGCTCTAGGAATTCACGTTGCACCAGATGAAGGATCCCAACCTGCAAATAGAGTGTTTTGAATATCATAAAATAATGGAATGGGGAGATGAGGAATCATATTTAAAGAAGATCAGTAAAAAATGAGGCTAATTTCCTTCAGTATGAAGAGTTAATCCCAAATAACAGTGAATGACAAAAGCTTTAAATTGAATAATAAATTCTCCCATGAATGTGGAAATGAAAAAAGTGAAAAGAAAGAGGAAGAAAGATGGGGAGGGAGGAAGAAAGTACTTATTTGATTATAGTTGAAGTGCATGTTCTTTGTTCCTAGCTACTTCTTCAAGTAAAGTTTTACACAAATAATTTTTGGCATATACCCAATAAAACTTAAGTGAAAGAAAACTAAATCATCAAATTGCATCAAGGCTCTGATCTGACAAATTAAGACAAAGATATTCAGCGTGAAGGTTGCTTCTGAATCCTTTAATCATCTGTTGCGTCCTGACATTCTAGGGGTCTCAGAAGAGTTCACGACAAATACTGCTCCATATGTGCCGCTGCAACTATCCGCAGCGAGGGTAAGTGACAGCTGAAGCACCCTGGCTCTAAGTGATTAATATCAACACACTGAAGCCACCTTTTCAATGACCTACATGAAGGATAAAGTCATACACAAAAAAATACACGAGCTGGTTTACTTATGTGACCCAAAGATGCCACACTGATCTCCACCCTCTGGGGAAAATGCTCGCAGTTCACTCATTGTGCAAATTTATCTGGAGGTTTATGGCTACAATCGTGATTACCTGCCTGTGAATTCTCCAAACTAGAATCCAGTACACTACCCCTCCTTTCTCCCCTTCCTTACTAAGGTGTAATTACTAAACTCATACGCATTAACTAACATTTTTTTTAATTGAAGAGAAAAATGAGCTTCCCAGGTACCTTATGGTATAGTCCAAAACCAAATATAAATGAGTGTTCTGTGCTGCTGTATTATCCGTGCACTTCCAAATACAGCTATTTTAGGAAGGAATGCGACAAAGGCAGCCATCAGGATGGCTATTATATTGTGTTTGTTTCCCAGAAGACACACACAGGTACTCAAATATACATCATTTTTATCAAACCTGCTCTCACGCATACCATAGACAGCGGAGTTACTAGGAAAGATAACACACTGTTTAAGCTCTGAGAACATTTCAGTATAAACAATAAAAGAAAGTTGCAAACTGCCCATCCCTGCATGGGAAAATAAGAGGATTTTGGTACTAATATTCTCATAATCAGAGTAATTTATAGATGTTTTGTGGTTAAAAACACCAGCACTTTGCTACAGCTGGAGAACCTAGAAGCACAATGTGTATATAGTATGCCTGCTCTATTGAGTTTTGTCTTAAATATTGGGTGATGAAAAGGTACATTCTTTCCTAGACCCATATTGGAAATTTATGTAGGTATGTGTGTGTACTACTGGAATTTCTACAGTGTTGTAAAGTGACATGATAAAAATTTTAAGATTTAAGTGCATCCCCAATCAGTATAAGAAATTATTCCAAACAAGTTAAAATAGATTCAAGTCCTTACGGGAAAATGTTTTAAGAGAAAGTTGTGCTTTATTTAATGAGAGCAATGTTTGCTACAAAGGGAATCATTTTTATGCTTCAACAACCAAGTATTTTCTGTTCTACTCACATGTGATAGGAATGTACAATTTGGGGCAGTTATTCAGAGTCAAGTTCCTAATACTCAGTATTGTTCTGTATCCTATCACACGGCGCCCTTTCTTAATCATACTATATGTAGTTGTTCATATAAATTCTGTAACTCAAAAAGGGAAGGAGGAAATCTAACAGAAAATTTCTTGCCAGATGGAGAAAATTGAAACATTACCCTTGCTTCTTTGCCAGCACAGATCCATTTTGACAAGCTGGAAATGATTTATGGGGAAAAAAACATATTTACACTGGCAGAGATATTATTAATTGCCATACAATGTTCATATTTTTGCATTGTTTTGTATATGATTACTTACAAGGCTTAAGTATACAGTCCAAAGATGCTTTTTTTGCATGCTGATTATATGACAGACAAACTTACAATACATGATGCATGCTATAAATTTCATTTAAACCTTCACAGACAACACCACAGAAAAAACATGACAAAGCAGCAAACCCACAATCAGCATTCGGAGAAAACAGGTTATTATGTGTGTGCGTACACACACAGGCATACACACGTGGGGGAAATGGTTTAAAGGATTGTATACGGGACATGGGAGTTGATAAATAATATAACATGCTCAACACATAAAACTATTACTCATTACTTTTCAGAGAACCATTGCTACATCAAACTACTACTAATAGAAGGCTCCGAAACATTTGAAAGTGAAAATATTAAAGCAATATATAATTTCTAAGTTAGAGAATTTTATATCAGAAAAGGCTACTGGATATGCTAAGTTTCATAACAGAAGTTTGGAAGGGTATTTTTTTGGTATTTTATTTCAAATGGTTTTAAAATAATATCTTTGGAGGGTAATTTTTCCTCATATACATATGTGGTTATAGGAAAAAGAAAAATTAGGCTATTTAGTGAGAATAAAAGTGACTGCAATAACAACAAGGCAATTTATCATGGGCACTGACCATGAGCTGTCTACCTGTTTATTGCTCTTAAAATACTGTCACTTTTTCACACTAATATAGATGGATATATTTATTGCTACTTACAATTCCAGATTTTAATCTCATATTAGAAAGATGTTCTCATTTAACAGCTACTTTGTCCAGGAATCGTTCACAATAGATCTGTGTCCATTGAGGACATTTTAAGATACCCTTATTTCTAGTTGTGGAAATTAATTTCAAAGGTCTCGGTTTCAAGCAGTCCTATCAGCATTCTCATAAGCATTTGTACATAGCTGTCCCTTAGGTTTAGTGTTTTAGTAGCGCCGTCTCTCTGCAATTAGTTTTATGCTTCTTAAATGTAAATCAGATGTAAGTCTCCATAAACACTTTCTCTATATAGTGTTTTGCAGAGGGTTCCCATTGTATTAGGTTACTCTAGGAGGCAAATAATTCTAAATATGAAACAAAACGGTGTGCATGTGCCAAAACTATAATTTAGCTGTTTATGATTTACCCAACTCAATTTTGCTTGGGAAAATGGATTCAATATGTCTATTTGAAATTAGTTCATAAATAAGAGCTTATTGTGAATGATTAATGAGTAAATCCTGCTTACATAAGATTAATTCCATCCAAGGTCACTCTATCTCACTGGGAATTTGGGCATTCGCCCAGTGACCCCATGTGGGTGGTATTCACTTTTCCGAAATGGGACACCCGAAAGGAAGCAGGATCATACAGCTGCCAAGCATCCCATTCAAGCTACTTATTTCACTCATCCTTCCCAGCAACTCCTGTAAGTTTCAATCCCAGAGGGCTTGAGGGAGGCCTGGCTTTGCAGGATTTGTTAGCTGCGTATTTCTGCATATGTACCGTATTTTTCAGACTCTAAGACTCACCGGACCATAAGATGCACCTAGGTTTTAGAGGAGGAAAATAGGAAAAAAAATTGTGAAGCAAAAAATGTGGTAAAATATTTAATAACATTAATAACATAATATTTCACCAATGTAAATGTAAACAGCCAGGTAAGCTACATTCAGACTATAAGATGCACCCCCATTTTCCTCCCAAATTTGGGGGGGAGGTGTATCTTATAGTCTGAAAAATACAGTAATCACCAGCTCAAAAAGCTTTTATTGACCACCTACCTCATAGCTAGTCTCTGCTAGGCATCATGCACTAAAGGGAATAATTGTTGTTGTTTTAACAAGGCCAATTGCTGATGATACAGCAGACTGGCATCTTTTTATTTAGAGAATTTTGGCATCTGTCAACTCAAATTAATATATCTAAAAAGTAATATTTAAATATGTAGTAAAATCCTAAATGTATATGTTGGTTAATAGATGATTTAGAAGACAAAGAAGGCTGGAAAAGTGAGAAAGAACAACGAAGGCATTTGTTGTTGATGTTTTCTCTCACTAGAAAGGATAAAGCTTCCAGATGGCTGTCATTAGAGGGGCAGATAACGCAGCACAATGATCAGGAACGAGGGAGCTGGAGCCTGAAACTTCGCTCTACCACCTGCTAGCCATTCAAGTTATTTAACACAGTCCTGCACCTCTCAGTGCTTCAGCTTCCTCATCTGTAAATGGGGTTAATGATGATGATGATGATGGCGCTGATGATAAGACCTCAAAAGGTTGTTGTGATAATTAAGTCAGTAAATGCAAAGCAATGAGAACACCCTCTGACAAAGATAAGTACTCATGCATATGTGCCACTACTTTTATCTGGAACATCTTTGCTTTATGGTAAGATCCTTTTAACAAGAGGCATTAGAGAGGCAACTAGAGTGCAAAGTAAAGATGGGTATGTCGTAAGCATATGTTTGTTCTCATAATTCAATCTTGAAGTCCCTGACATTAGGAATTGTACAATATCTATTCCTTTCTATATCCTCAGTTGCTAATGAAGTTTTGGCACTTAGTAGGTGCTCTATAATTATTTGTTCAACTGAATTCAATTGGTTAAACTTTCAAATACTTTTGAAGTTGAGAGTAATTACTCAAATGTTCTTCCAATTCTTGAGCCAGTGAATGGAGTCTTAAATAACAACCATCAAAGACTGACTGAATGAACACGTAATTCCCAGGAAAAAAACATCACAATGTCCCCACACACAGAAGCAGCAACAGTAAAACTCACAGGGCTCAGAAGTCAGGGCAAAGACCATGCATGGTTATGCGAGGAGTGACGCTAAGAAAAGAAACAGCAGCAGTCATTAAGAAGTAAGACATCTCAGCTTCAAGGACTGTGGAAAAAAAGTGGCCTAGGCAGCCCTGGCTGGGTAGCTCAGTTAGTTAGAGCATTGTCCCATAGACCAAAAAGTTGTAGGTTCAATCCCCGGTTGGGGCACATACAGGAGGCAATTGATCAACATTTCTCTCACATCAATGCTTCTCTCTTTCTTCTCTCTCTCTCCCTCTCTCTTTCTCTGTCTCTCACTGTCTCTCTCTCTCTCTCTCTAAAATCAATAAACATACCCTCAGGTGAGGATTAAGAAAAAATAGGCCTGGGCACTCCAATAGCATGCAGTCACATAGCATGCTGATACCTTCCCTAATTTGAAAGCAATTCCAAAAGAGGGGAAGTCAAGGTGAAAGAGACAAGCAATTCCTTTCTCTCCTCCCAGATGCTGGGTTGTAGGCTTGCAAATCAGACTTGACGTGGAGATGGAGGGGCAGAGGTTTGTTAACAGTGGTTGTGGTAGATTGTCCAGAGATCCTGGGGCAAGCAGCCGGCGGCAGCAGCTCCAATAGTAGCTTCCTACGTTGACTATTTCTGGGACATTTTCTGTAGAATTTACTACCAAATATCCTTGTGCCTGCCTATTTTTGGAGCCTGGTTCTTAAGAACTTTCTGGCTATTTCATGAAATCCTTAATATCCTTCTAATATATTCCTTTTCTGCTTCAGTTAACTAAAGTTGGTTTCACTTGTTTATAGTCAGAAATACTAATTAATACAAGAATAAAGTCAAATGCCTATGTATTTGCCAAATGCCAAAATTGGTCGTCCCCAGTCGGATACCCTATGATACTTCCTGTCTATGTGACCTTGGTCATGCTTCTTGTTCCCAGATTCTAGAAATAATGACAGCCACTCTCTCACAGGGTAGTAACAGGGTTGAATTAGAAAATAAATGTGAAGTACTTAGAAGAATACACAACACACAGTGCTCAACATAGTCTGCCTAATATCATGGGCTGTTATTAATGAAGCAAGGGTAACAGATGAGACCCTGAGACCTCGTGGCAATAATTTTATCCTATTTAAGTTACATGTCTCACTACAGCTCCTCATCAATGGAAATCATTCAATTATATTTGCATAGCTTATCTATAATTGTCTGGTGTTAACGCATACAAAAGAAACATTTTAAAGGAATACTTTTATACTAATGCATCATTTCCCCACAATTGATGTTACGCAGCTTCACAGAAATAGAAATACAAGTTGACTTATTTCTCCTCTCGTGCTCTTACATCTCATAAAAATACTACAGACTAGTCCTGTGTTTCCTTTGTATCCTCACAATGTCGAGCACATAATAGGTGTTAAGTATACACTCATTGATTGATAGCCCAGCATTTAATTTGATTACTTGAGCCATCTGGGCCACTAAGTAATGTAGTTCGCACCCAACCATCTGGAACTCCTCTGACCTCAGTCTGGCCGCCATTCACTAGGGCCAGTGACACAAACCACAAAGTCACCCAGATATGAAGGTGTGGCTCCTAATGATCTGCCTGGCTCCGGAGGAGAGATCCAGTTTAGCTTTCTCCTCTAAGTCCATTGTGCTACCTTCCATTGTTACATAAACCAGAACTAACTTCTCCAGGACAGAACTAGCCAGGGATTGTAACCGTTTTCCTAAGCAGGTTTGGGTCCAGCACTCCACTTATTCGGGCTGCAGGCAGCTACAAGATTTGCTCTTCCGAGCCCCTCCAGAAACACTGGAATGATGAGTTTCAGTATCATTTTTTCTCCTTCGGGAGAATACTGTCACTGATTACTCTCAGCATACACTTTATTATCATCCAAGTTCCCAAAGGCACTGAAGAATATGTGATTAAAGGAATTCCCTACTGTCATATGTACAATAAATCTAACTGGCTTTATTATCTAGCAAAGTTTTTCCCCCTTTAATCTAATGCTTTCTTGCTCGAACTAAAGCCACTCACCAAATATCCCTAACTTGACCTCACTTACTTGAGCTTGAATTGAGAATATGCAGCAGGTCAAGTACCAAACTGCCAGCACACTGGCTATTTTCCAAATCTGGTTTGCAAGAAAATACTCTTATGTGTTTTGAATATTCTAGTGTTACCATATGTAAATGGAATTTGGAATCCCATGCCTTCAAAGCAAAGGTTAGATTTGAGGGCAGTAGTAGCAAAAAAGACCTTCTCTCACTCCTATTTAATGTTTCAATTGTATGCACCTATTCGTAAGAAGGAGAAGAACATGTATAAACACTTTTCTCCTCCCCTGGTCTCCTTGTTTTCTTTCATAGTCAGTGTGGGCTACTACAACAAACTACCATGACTGGGTGAGTTGCGAACAAAGGACATTTATTTCCCACAGTTCTAAGACTAGGAGTCTGAGATCAGGGTGCCACCATGGCCTGGTAAGGGCTGAGGGCCATCTTCTGGTTTGCAGGCTGCTGCCCTGCTGTAACCTCACGTGGTGGAGAGCAGAGAGAGGAAGCAAGCTCTATTATCAGGCACCATTCTCATTCAGGAGGGCTCCACCCTCATGAGCTCATCTATCTAACCCTAATTACTTCCCAAAGGCCCCAGCTTCTAACTGGGGTAATAGGGTTTCAAAAGATGAATTTTGGGGGACATGGAAATTTATTCCATAACACTTTCTCTTCATTCTCTTACCATTGCACCCTCAAACCTGTAAGTGGTGGGTAGAGGGAATGATCAGGTCAAAGAAACTGTTCCAGGGCCCTCACATCTGAATCCTGAGCCTTGAATATGATGACAATAAACTCTCAGGCCCAGAAGACCATTTTTCTGGTAGTAATTTTCCAGTTTGAGTTAGCTACTTATTTTATTCCTGTGTACCCACAACACCATGTGCACCCTTCTGTCAAAAGACTTTTCACCTCCCATTGCAATTGCTGCTCCTTGCCTATCTCTTCCAAGAAAGAGCTCATTATCAACTTTCATGTCCTCACTGCCTACTATGGGACCCCATGTATAATGATTAAAATACAGGGTCAGGCAGAAGTAATGCCGGCTTGAGTGTGGTGGGTAGGGCACATGAACATCTCACACAAGATGGACGGCAATTTGAACATTTCACCTAAAATGTCATATGGTGTGCCTGAGTGTGACATTGTTATGTTGCAGAATCACATGCATATAATTTTGTAATAAAAGATTTTGTAATAAAAAAGGGGTGTTATTTGTGCTGGACCCTGTAGCTTGCAAAAGCTAACTTCTCATTCATGCATGCACCAACCTCCTTTTCGCAAAGGTACTTTGCTGCTACAAACACCAAGAGCTAGAGGTGCTTTACCTACCTCTGCAACCCAGGTTGACCTTATAACTTGTTCTGACCAACAGAACGGGGCTGAATTACAGTGGGCTAGTTCTAAGCCAAGGCCTCCAGATGCCATGAAGCTTCTGCTTTCACCCTCTTACAGTGATGCCACCACCCGTGAGGAAGCCTGGGCTGGCCTCTGTGAGAATGAGAGACCACATGAAGCAAAGAGACATTCCAGTTGAGACTCCTTTCACCAACCACTTGACAGTGAGAACCAATTGCTAGACATGTGAGCAAGGCCATCTGAAGCCATTCAGCCCTTGTTAGGCCACCGTATGTGACAGTAGACACATGAGTGACCCTAGGTCAGACCAGTAGATGAACCATCCAGTTAACCTGCAGGCCCACAGAACCATGAGTAAAGAAAATTATTGTTGTTTTCAATTGAAGCTGTTGATTTGAGGCTGTTTTTTCACACAGCAATAGATAGTGATTCTGTGAGTATTCAATATTGGTTTGTTAGATGAATCAATTAATTCAGAAGACAGTGGGGAATCTCATCTTACACTGCATTCCCATGTCCTTATGGCCAGCTTAGGACATTAGCAGAAGAGATTAGCACCTGCCTGATGTGACAACTTTATCTGTCCTTTTTCATGGTAAGGATCACACGAACCTGAGTGGGTTAATTTCCTACCTGTATCATACCATCCCCTAGAAATTCTAGTAGAGTCTTACACAACTTCATTGGAAGATTTTCCTTCTAATCCAAAATCTATCACTGTTCAAAGAAGGTGGCTTTGGAGCAGTCTTAACCTCTCTGAATAGACATCATGATTTGCTTGGGACAATCCCAGTTCTGTGTTCCTTTTACTTCAAAGCATCCCAGCTTACACCAGAAATTACGTGGTCATGCTATCTCTGATTCTCAGCTCATAATGAATGAGAAATAATGTTGAACAGGAAAGATAATAGGGTTGTTTTCAGAACTAAAGAAAATAACACATGTGTAAGTAAAAAGCACTATACAATGGTAAGAAATTACTTACCAACAGTACTGACAAATATCATTTGAAAGAGTGATGATTAGGAACGTCAACTAAAATTCAGTCCCCCCCAAAAGGTGTCCTCTTACCTGGTATGATTAATAGTGACCATAACCATAGACTGAGTGCCAGAACCTAGTGTCTAGGATCCAGACACTAAAGTGAGCAGGTTACAGGCAACGTGAATGCCCCCCTCCACATCTCTCCATCCACTGGTGAATAGAAATGAATTACATTCGCAAAAAACAGTTGAACTGTTTTTCCAGCTGGGTCCTGGATTCTGGATTCTGTGCAAAAAATCAAGAAATGTGGCTGGACATTTGTTTCAAAGGCACCAAAGACCCTGCAGTGGCTAAGAAATTCTCCCAAATGCTTTATTGACAGTGAGAAAAGAAGTATACCAAGATTTCACATAACCATGACAGATAAATTAGCATTCACCTCAATAAAATACTCTGACATATACATATCTCATTAATCTACAAACCCTTATTATTATGCCATTTTACAGATGAAGAAACGTGAGGCCTGGAAAAGTAGCTTGCCCAGTTATTTAGTGAGAAAAATCTATATATTTTACCCAAAGTCTATCTAACTCCAAAGCTCTGCTTTTCCATCCCCTTCTGAGGTCCCACATTAGGTTAGTTTTTGTGGTAGATTACAAATGCAGGGGCAACAAAAAAGTATTTTTCTAAATGTTTTAAAAATATTATTAGGAATGAGAAGATCAAATTGAAGCTAGCACATTTGAGCCCTGAGGTTTTAAGGTATAAATATATGATTTTAGTGAAATGCTGGTTGAGGGGCAAGGAGACCAACAGGCAGGAAAGACGCGGGCTGAAGAAAAAGGGCGCAGGGCAGTGGGACCTCTCAGATAGCTACTACTTAGAACCAGTCTAAATATGGGAGGGAGGAGAGCCTCAAAAATTGATTTTTTTCCCTGTGCTGACAGGAGCTAGCCCAGCCTTCTCCGTTTTCATCTTAAAAGAAGCTGTGTTTTAGGTCTAATTCATGAGCAAAAGCACTAATGTCCTCCCATTATCTATTGATGGGCACTTTATACTTGTTTTACTGTTGCTTAATAAATAAATTAGAACATAGCTAAACTTGTTCAACAGCCAGTCATTAGTGCAGTTAGATCTACTGTTCAGAAAACTGAAGGGCTATTGACTCTGCTCAGTTTAATGAAGGAAAATGAGTCACAGGAGATCTGGGCAGGAATGACTCATAGCTACACCAGCAGCCTTCTCTCCACTGTAAACTACTTTTCATCATTTATAGTCAGCAAGAAGCTAAAAGAATGTTGATGTTTCTTTGCTGAATGGTTAACTTCCTGAGTTCAGACGGACTGAAACTGTGGACAACAGGAAGTCAACATTTCTATGGTAAGAGACCAATTATATAAAAAGCTATCAGGCAGTCAGATTTCCCATTAGCCCTTCAGAAATGAAGTGTGGTGCTGTCTCGAGAGGAATTAGACCAACCCATAGGAGAATCTCCTGACGACAAAGTTCCTTCTGATACAGCAATGATCAAAGCGAGAACTCTTTTCACAAATTGACCCAACAAGCACTGAATTCTACTCTTAGCATAATGTTACTGCAAAGTTCTCACGTAACTTTAATGGCTTGTCACAAGAGTAACTTCTCTTATTCATGCCCCAGTCTTAGAGGAGAGATGCTGGTCATATATGTCATTAATGGGGACAATGAAAAATGTGTCATTCTTCGGACATAGGGACGGATGGAGACAATGGTCAGTTGTACAATTCTGCAAGCTAAAGCTATGGGTGGGAATCGATTCTTATGAAGAAAGATGGTGGCCACCAGAGGTACATGGTGACTTATAAATTATGTGCAATTCTTCTCTTAAGGAAATAAACAAAAGATGTATGATTAGAAATACTAAGACCCCAGATGGTCTCACAGTGTGGATATTTATAGGCTTAGAAATGGATTTAGGGTAAATTATCTTGGGCAGTACCACATTTCTATTACTCTTGGCTTCCCCCAATCTCAGGGTTACTGATACCATCTTGAGAAATGTTTGGAACTCGGATTAGAATTTAATGCTCAAAGAACGATACCCAACCAAATTGTAGATAAATGCAGTAAAACTTTCTCAAACTTTCCATCAAGAGAGAAGCTTTACGATATACCTGAAACTTCATAACTGTGGAGCTGATACAATGATGAGGAAACAGACATTGTTCTCACACTCAAGACGCTTAAGCTATAGTAGGGGACACCAGCAAGTAGACAAGTATTGATTACACACTATGGTGAGAATTACGATAGAAACAGCACAAAATGCCGTGGGAAGACATACGAAGAGCCCTTAATACAGACTTCAGGAGTTGGATGAAGCTTCCTATATAAGTCAGAGTTCTCCAAAGAAACAGAACCAACAAGATGTATGCATATATACAGGGAGACAGAGAGAGAGAAAGAGAGAGACAGAGAGAGAAGGAAAGACAGAGAGACAGAGACAGATTTTAAGGAATTGGTTCATGTGATTCTTGAGTCTAAAATCTGATGGGGTAGGCCCACAGGCTGGACGCAGGTAAGAGCTGCAGTTTGAGTCCAAAGGCAGTCTCTTGGCAGAATCACTTCCCACTTTGGGGAGATCAGACTTCATTCTACCAAGGCCTTCAGCTGACTGCATGAGGACCACCCAAATAATGGAGGGCAATTTGCTTTACTCAAGGCCACTAATTAAAATGTTAATCTTTTTTAAAAAACACCTTCACAGAAACATCCAGAATAATGTTTAACCAAATATCTGGACAGCAAGGTTGAGCCAAGTTGACACATAAAATTATTTATTAATAGAATAATTTAATTCATATCTATTAATATTTATTTCTCCACTAGACCCATAAGCAGTCACTTTCCATGGCAATCACTAATCTGCTTCCAATGGGCTTATGCATTCTGGATATTTTATATGAATAGAATTACACATGTGACCTTTTGTGTCTGGCTTCTTTCAGTTAGCATAATGTTTTCAAAATGTGTTCATGTTGCAACATATATCAGTACTTCATTACTTTCCCTGATTAAATACTATTCCATTGTATGGATATACCACATTTCGTTTAGCAATTCTTTATTTGATGGACATTTGAGCTGTTTTTAACTGTTTTTAATCCTTGCCCAAGGATGTATTTATTGATTTTAGAGAGAGGGGAAGAGAGAGAGAAAGAGGGAGAGAAAGACATCGATATAAGAGAAAAACTTTGATTGGTTGCCTCCCGCACATGTCCCAACCAGGGATCAAACTGCAGCCTAGGCATTTTCCCTGACTGAGGATCAAACCCACAACTTTTTTGGTATATGGGATGATACTCCAACCAACTGAGCAACCTGTTCAGGGCAAGTTGTTTTCACCTTTTAGCTAATGTGAATAGTTCTTATATTGACATTCATGTACAGGTACATCTCTGAAATGCTTTCGGGTATATACTTAAGCGTGGACTTGTTGGGTAATATGGTCATTCTGTGTTTAACCATTTGTGGAACTCCCAGATTGTTTCCACAGTAGTTGTATCATTGTACCTTCCCACAAGCAGTCATCAGCACTTGTTAATTCTTTTAAATGATGACCCTCCTAGTGGGTATAAAGTGTTAACTCACTGTGGTTTTGATTTGCATTTTCTAATGACTAGAGATGTTGAGTATCTTTTTATATGCTTGCTGGCCACTTTTATATCTTTTATGGAGAAATGTCTATTCATGCCTTTTGCCCATTTTTTAAATTGGGTTGTTCACCTTTTTGTTGTTGAGTTGTAAGAGTTATTTATAAGTACTGAAAGATGGGTCTTTATCATACATGTAGTCTCAAATATTTTCTCCCATTCTGTCACATCTGGTTTTGCCCACAATTGTGTCCACAGGATTTAACACAATGCCTGGCAGTAAATATGCATTGAATGAGTGAGGAAGAAGGCTTGAAGATGTGAAGAGTCTGTAGAAGTTATTATCAAGTGCTAATCGTAGCATGACACTGTGTTTATCTGAAGTTCACAATATAGGGCTAGGCTTAATAGGCCACACGTAGGTCTAATTTATTAGAGTGCTTTGTTTGACTTTAGAAGTTCTTATTAATAATCTGTTGATAATAATGTAGAATTGCAAACAGTGAAATCTAAGCATTGTAATACATTAACAACGGAGCTCCAGGTAGAGGTCATACAGACTGGCATGCCATAATGGCACTTTTCTTTTTTTGCTGGCATAACAACAGTAATATTGCTTTATGCTTGCTTATAGAATTTTTTATCTTCAAAGTGCTTTTCAATCATTAATTAATACTCACAATGCTATCTTTAGATGTTTAATTATATCCCCACTCATACCTGCATAAAGTGGTTAAGGCAGAAAGCATGCATGCACATACACAAAAGAACTTCTTCTCTATCAGAGTGAGATACAAATAAATTTTATTTCATCACCTGTGAGCAGCTACTTTTAATCTTTTTATTTCCTAAGAGCTGTTTCCTCTAGACTCAAGCTACTGAGGTCAACAATAGAAACTATAGAGAAAAGTGAAGACGGTGCAGAGAACCAAATGTCCCCTTCATTCTCCCTTTATCCAAACTATTTTTAGAAGACAGTGGATTTAGGAGAAATTTTTTAATGATATGAAGGGAGAAAAAAACAATAAAATGTTGTAGTTAAGGGAAAAGGAGCAACATGAAAAAACATATGTATAAGAGAGAAAAACAAACAAAACTGGTTTAGGGTTCCAAGAAATATCCTTATCTTTTTAGAGTGGTGTTATGAACTCAGTGGTGTTCCACCAAAATTCATATGCGAAGTTTTAACCCCTATACTTTAGAATGTGACTATATTTGCATACAGAGCCTTAAAGAGGTAATTAAGGTAAAATGAGATCAGCATGGCCGGTGTCCTAACACGAAGAGAAGATTGGGACCCAGGCACAGAAGAAGGTGACCATCTACAAGCCAAGGAGGGAGGCCCTTGGAGAAAACCAGCCCTCTCACACCTTGACTTTGAACATGTAGCCTCTGGAAACATGAGGAGATGAATTCCTGTTGTTAAGTCTGTGGTGCTTTGTTACGGCAGCCCTAGCAAACCAATACCCTTTCCACATGGTGTTAAAGTTCCTTTATGATTCAAGAACCCTTTTCAAAGAAGTTCTAGTTACCTCTGTTACAAGTCCTCTAAATAAAAGTTTTTCCCAGGTTGGCTTATGTAATCAACCAATGATTTCTTTTTCTAACTTGAACTTTAAGTTAGATCCACACTGGAGTTTTCATGAAAAAATAATGCAAGAATTGAATTAGGTTAAGCCCATTGGATTTTCAGGAATAATTGTAACTAATATTCAAGTGTCTTGAAAAAAGAATAGTGTATTTCCCCTAGTTTTGTTCTTTTGTATGAGGGTTCTCATGTCCATGAGAGAAGCAGAGGGTCACAGCTCTTTAATGGGCATTTCTGTACACTCTTAAGAGAATACATGCACTCATTAGCTTATTGTTTACAAAATATTAATAATCCACTTTCCCATGTAATCTTCACAAAAACACTGAGATAAATCAAGGCAGATGGTATATATATATTTTTTAACTGATGAGAAAACTAACGCTCAGAGAGGATAAATCACTCGCTCAAGGTCACACAGCTGCTAAGATCATTGCGGAACAGACTTTGCTTTGTGCTGACCAAGCCAATTTCCTTTTCCTCCTAGACAAAGCATGGGCAAACCGTGCTTCGCTGGCCAGTGCAGCCTGCCACCTGCTTCAGTCAACAGAGTCTTTTCGGAACACAGTTACACCCACTTACTTCCCTTGAGTTTGGGGCTGCTTTCATCCCATAACGGCAGATTTGCGTAGTTGAAACAGAGACTACATGGCCCACAAAACCTGAAATATAAATTATGAAGCCCTTTACAGAAAGTACGCTGATCCCTATCCTAGGCATAAAACTAAACCACAGTTCCCTAAAATTGCTCTCACAATCCAGTTCTCACTTCCTTCCTCTGGGGCTGAATGTGGAGGATCTGACGGAGGATTCCAGGACTGTAGGAAAGGCAGAGCCACTGTGCAGAGGAGAGTAGAGTGCTGTGGAGCAGATGCTCACGGCCACACAGTGTTGGCCTAGGATCGGCATGAGAAAGAGCCTTAATTGTTTTTAGTCACTAAGGTTTGGGGACTTTTAATTTATCGTGGCCAGAAGAATAGCAGAACTTGAGTCTTTTTATTCTAAATCTAAAACTATTTTCCTTCTTGAACTGTCCAAGTGACCAGAAATGAAAAGGAATAGTGAGCTAAGAAGAGGCTCAGGACCGCACGCCCCTGACTTTCAGACAGAGTTGCCTTAGAGCAGGGTGGCTAATGGGCTTCATCACACACAGCTATTCTGGCAGTGGGCAGCGGCCACCTGCCAGTCATTCCGATGCCACCTCCAGGCTCCAAAGAAGCAATGGCAGACCGAGTAATAACACCTCCCATGGACTCAGGAGTGTAGAGACGTGAGACAATCAGCGATTTTTGCCATGCACGCTCTGAGAGACACCTGAATGATGAGGAAGCATTTTCGACCTTCAAGAATATGAAAGGGATAACTTTTGGTCTAAGCCACACAGATATGCTGCTGCAACTTAACACAAGAAGAATCACACCCTAAACACCAATTGCTAGTGGTTTGCTACGGGACAGATAGAGGGAAGGGGAGGTGTTTCACTCAGAGAATTAAAAATAAAAATTTAAAAAGTAACATCACATAAAGTGAATTTTATGATAAGATATACTAGGCTTCATATCAGAAGTTTGGCTACATCTTTCTTTTATGGAGAATAACAAAGTACACGTCAAGGCACATGATTCACCCACAGCCACTTATGGGCACTTAGACAGAGGACTTTCTCAACCACCTCTCCTCATAGAAGGAGGGCATTATTATTACCATTTACTTTCCCAAGCTTTCCTGCTTTTAGTTGAGAAGATCTTGGAAAGGAGAATCTCGTGGGGAAAAAAATCACTTTCGTTTGATCTGAAACAAGATACAATTGAGAAAAAGAAAGACAAGCTTTCTTTACATCTGTAACTGGGAGTGACTGTTCAAACACCACAGACTCAAAACTCTGCTCCAGACTTCTGTATTTTCTCCAGCTTTCTCCCCCACTGAATGCAGAAACCATTCAAAATACAGTCTGTTCTGAAGTTTCATGATGTGTCTTTCATGAGTTTTACTCTTATGACAATTATAGTAAATAGAAATGAGGTAGCAATATGCTATTTTCACCTGACCCTCTTTCCGCTTATTTTGTTAACACTATCATAGGTCATTCTCCCCTTGCTGAGAAATTTTCCGTCCTGTTTTCCAGCGTATTATTTTTATGTATTTGCCAGGTGGCCTGTAGGCAGTGCAGCACAAGAGAAAGGTGTGTGAACCATTCGCTAAGTAGTTCCTGCTCCAGTGAATTACCTAGCTTTCATGAACAGCCATGCAGAAGCAAAGCAGGCAGAAAAATAATGAATACATTTGTACCACGGCACTCTCTCCAACTATGAGCTTCCCACAACCATACAATTTCCCCACGAGGAAAGGCAAGATTGCACTGTCATTAGAATAGGTAATCATCAGATTTATCTTTTATATAATTTGTAGCATCTTAAACTATTCTATGTAGCCTCATTACTGCCAGGAGTCCTCCATAAATGAGATGATAAGTAAATAAAACAGAAATTACACACCAACAAGAACCTGGAATATGTTGTTTTAGTGTATGTCTGAGCGCTCCCTTCAGCAAACCTAATCCACACAGCAGTTACCATTATTTCTACCACAATGAGCATCTCCTAATTGCTGTGTTATTGCTTGTGAAGAAAATATATTATTAAAGTCCACAACTCATGACTTGTTGCACATCTACTCATGAAAAAACTTTCGTTTCATCAGCTTTTAATCAGCTTCAAATGGGGTGATCAGCAAAAGGGTTTTTATTCCCCCTCTTGAATATCTGTTCACTGCCATTTCCTAATGTCAGCGTATCCTTCAAACAGTCAAGATGCATTCATAATTTATTCAGAGACCTGAAGATTTTATTAAACAAAATCTATTTAATTCTCCCTGAATCGGCTCAAGATGATTTTGGTGGCTTTTTGTAAGGAACAACAATTAGAAACTCCAAGGACTCGGAACCCCCTTTTAGTTGTTAATGTTTTATGCTCTGCTGTTGGTCTGCTGCCAGATAATAATCCACAGAGCAATAAAATTTTGTATTAATATCAACTTTACAAATGCAACATGGCTCAGTGGAGAATAAGTTTTCCGCAGTCTCCTTTTGGTGTTCGATGTTAGAAATTTTAGGTGATATTGACACTCACATCTGGGACTCGGGGATAGGCATTTACAATCCCAAGACCCAGTTTCTTCCACTCCTATAGGGTATTCTAGAGTAGGTCAGTCACACCAGCTGGCTTTTAGTCAAGGTGAAGGCAGAACAGCCTTATGGTCAGTGAATGAATTTGAGAAGGGTAATAAATTTGAAAAATGGAATGGATTATATTATTCAATAACCAATTACACTCTCCTTAATGATTCAAACCAATATGGATCAAAGGCTATATATAAGTATCAATAAACAATATGGACAATAGCATACATTCCTGCAGAAGCGGTTAGTTACTATTATTGCTCTTTGTGGCAGGGATTTAGAAGAATGGCCATCAACAGTCAGTAAATTTCTCCCAACATAAATAATTCCCATAAGTATTTCATATTTCTAGGACGGTTGAGATCATCATTAATGATATGGCTCAGAACTCAGATAAGCTTGAAATATAGGGTCTGGCATAAAAAACAATTTTTTATTACAAAGTCTCTTATTACAAAACCATAAGCATGTAATTCTGTAACATAACAATATCACTTTCAAGCATACCACATGACATTTTAGGTGAAATGTTCAAATTAAAGTTGTAAATGATTACACCATATTATTACCCTACCAACCACACTCAAGCAGGCCTTGCTTCTGCTGGACCCTGTATTTACAAAAGTTGGAAAGCAAAGGTAAAGTTCTCTTTGATTAAATACTCTGCTTTGGAAAAGACACACATGAGGTGGTAAAAGGTCAGGCTGGAGCTCACCCAGAGGGGCCACATTAGCTGAATCAACCAGTACAGTTATACAAGTCCGTGATCCAATCTTGTCCCAGAGGCCTCACAGGAAGTATCCATTCTATTATGGCTGAGATTCGAGATCAGCCTGGTGGAGAATGGGTAATGGAGAGCTCCCCCCATCCACCCAATAACATTCCAATGTTCATCAAGAACCGGATCAAATCTGTAGTTATAAATATCAGATTGACTTTATTCTAAAAACTCAGGCTCCTTCAAAATACCAGAATGTTGGGAAGATCACCCCAGCCCAGAAATCACAAGAGGAAGATCCTGTAGTATTTCTTCATTGACTTTTGCTTTAGTGTTTTGCTTTTAGCTTTTTGCAAATGTCACAACAAGAAGCAAACACAAGCACCCTGCCTCTGATTGTTCCACGAAGAGAATATTAAAGATATTGTTACCTATGTTAGTAGAGCACGTGGCTCAGAGGCTTGGATCTGTATCAGATTATGCAGATTCTAATTCTGGCTCCACCATGTACCACCTGGATGACTCCTTGCAATATTTTGCTTCAGTTTCCTCATCCGTAAGTGACATAATCACACTTCTTGGGGGAGTCAAATGGATTATTGCCTGTGAAGCCCTTAGAATAGCAAATAAGTGCTCAATACATGTTTTTCTTTCAATGGACAGATACTTATTGAGTGCTCACTATGTTTTAGAAGCTATATAGGCACTGAAGATTTAGCCATGAACAAAACTGACAATAATTTCTGCCTTCTTGTCCACTTCAGACAAAAGACAAATAAGTAAAATATGTAGAATTAAAATGATATTATATCGATTTAAATGCTATGGAAAATTTAAGAAAGTGGCAATATGAGAAGTGCTGAAGTTGCAACCTTAACTGTAAAAAGAGGAGGTCTCAATGAGAAGGTGAGATCTTAGTGCAGACCTGAAGAACAAGGCCTGTGCCAAGAAGTATCTGGGAGAAGAGTGGTTTGTGCAGAGCAAGGGAAAAGTTTTGATGCAGAGCTTCCCTGATGTGTTCTAGGAAGAGCACGATACCTATACCTATCAGCATTTTGGATGTTTTTGCTTCCTTTAAGAGTAGAGCCCATATCTACTACTTCTCATCTCCCATGAGACTTGGTTCAGTACTGGGTAGAGAGTAGAAGGGTGTTTCTTATAAAATGATGACTCTCTGCAGCAGGATGGCACCATTTTTTTAAAAAGCAGCCCCATCTCATCTCAGATCTTCTGAATCTCTGAGGTTGGATCCCTGGAATCTGCATTCAGGTATTATGAGTAAACCTATGTTAGTCTGACTGATCCCGTTTTATTCCTATGCAGATCTATGAGTGTGCACTGCTCCAGCCCTGCCTTGCAGCTGCCCTATAGACAGATGAACTTGGAATCTGCTTTGGAGAGAGATGCAGTGTTTGATAAAAGCCAGAAAGCATGCTGGCATACATTTACATTGGATGGAATACCAATTCCATTTAGCTACAGTATGAAATGCTTCTTTTATTTGCATGGGAGATCAACCATATAAGGCATAATAACTTCTTTCAAAAGTTCATTTCTAGTCCCATACTAGCTTCTCCCAGCAGGGATGGCTGGCAGCTCTTCTTGCAGTAAGTAGAAAGCCATAGTCTGTCAAAGCATCAAGAGCTAATGAAATAAACAAAAACTTTCCTTACCTGAGGCAGGTGCCAAAGCCTGCTACTCTAAGTACCCCCACTGGACACAATTTAGACTTGCTTTCAAATGCTAAAAACAAATAAGTTCTCCTAAGTGCAATTAAAGCTAAGCCACACATTGAATCTATTGATACTGATGGAGTTATTTTGATTCCAAGGCTCTTAAGAGTTGTTCCTGAGAATATCACATAATTTGGTAATTATTGTTTTATGCTAATATATGACAAAGAATGTCAAAAACATTCATGAGCTTCCTAGATTTTTTTTAATAATCTTGAATCAATACTGAGTATTTCTCCAAAGAACAAAGCAGTTACTGTGCCATTATAGCACAGTATAATTTAATTTAAATGATTAAATATACTGTTTTAATGAGACATATTTCTATATTAAAATACTTTATATCCCTTCCTGTTCCATAGCTCCTCCTCCCCACGCTGGAATAAAAGTCTAATTCCCAACCATGTCAATTATTTTACTATTTCTTTTGACTTAAGGGTTGTATTAGAGAGGGTTTTTTTTTCTATTTGGTTGTTCAAGCAAATCTGGAAGTGCCTCCTACTCACAAATATCTCCAGTCCTTACCATCAGAAATTTACACTGTCTACAAATGAAACTTCTGTGTTAGGATAAAAGAGGTTACTATTAATCAGTACGCCAAGGCAAACAGGCTTAACACGGGCTGTCTCCAGCTTGCAGATACCGTCATGGTATCTACAGGCATCCTTTTAGGCCTACAGAAACAAACATAAAAGTTTGTGAATTCAGGAATGTTTTTCTTTTGAATTTTTTTAAAATTTATTTATTTTAGAGAGAGAGGAAAAAAGGGAGAAAGAGACGGACAGAAACATCACTGTGAAAGACAAACATCAACTGCTGCCTCTTGTATACACCCTGACCGGGGACTGAACCTACAGCCCAGGCATGTGCCCCAACCTAGCATCAAACCTGTGACCTTTCGCTTTGTGGGATGACGCCCAACCAACTGAGCCACACTGGTCAGGACTTCGGGAATGTTCTTAACAACACTGCTTATACTATCTAGAAAAGGCCTATTAATATGCATCCCAGGCCCACATTAGGGCCCATGAATGCCCCTACATTAACTTAGGTTTTTAGTGAGCCAGCAGAGAGAATGCAGATATCCCTGGTGTCCCTGGTCTTGTCATGTTATTCCAATTTCTGCCTCTGTTTTCACGTGGCATTCTCCACATCTTTACATCACCTTCTTACAAAGACACAGTGCATATTGGAGTGAGGGCCCATCTTGCCCAGCATAACCTCATTTTAACAAATTACATCTGCAACAACCGTATTTCTAAATAAGGCATTCTGAAGTGCTGGCTGTTAGGACTTTAACATAACTTCTTTCTGTATGAGGGTGTAAGACACAATTCAACCCATAGCAAACGGGTAGCCTCAAAATTTCAGGTTATTGAAAATGAATGGAATGAACCACATGTTAGAAGATGGACAATTTTAAGCAGAGTCAAAAAAAGAGAAAAATATGTAGACTTCCAAACTTTTTCTGTCAGGAGCCACTGTTCATCAAAAGTAAATATTTAAGATCTTAGAGAGTGAGGTTAGGAAGGACATTAACATTTTAAAGCGCACCCAGAACAGTTCCTAATTATATTCACTTTAAAAAGCACCTCCAAAAAAAAAAAAACCTGAAAAGATTACTAACCCTCAGTGTTATATTCAAATTAGCAGTTTAATTGACATACAAGACAGGGATCTAACCCCATCCATCTACCCACATACAAATCATCCTGAAGATTACTTTCCAGAGACTTGAAATCTGGAGGAGAAAAACCCCCTCATCCCGTCATCAGTGTCTGCTGATTTCGGAGAAGCATGAAGGCACCCAAGCACAGCCAGGTAAGCAGTAGGAGTGGAAGGCTTGTCGTTCATTACCCAGCAGTCTAGATTGTGTTATTGTATCTGACCCCGAGTTCTGCATGGTCAACCACCTCTGCATTGAGTACCCAAGGGATAATTCATCATAAACGAAAATGCTCTTGGTAAAGGTGGGGGAGGAGTCCCTGGTCATGGCTGGAGCTGGGATTTATGACATTTTAATAAGTTAATTAACTGCTGCACTCATTGCTTTTTAAAGAATGAGAATAGCATATAGACGCACATTCTTGTTCGGAAAGATCTTAAGGCATACCAAACGCTTGTTCAGGAAGATGTCTTAAGATGAACTCAAACAGACTTTTATGAAGTGTAAGCCTACACCTTAGTCACAAAAACTAAAGAATTACAGGCTAATGGTGTTGTAAAGATCTGATTAGGTTACACTTGTGGGCATGTGCTAAAATTGCCAGTTCGGAAATATCAAGACAGTACCAATAAGAATAAGTTAATTTCATTTCAAAATAACCAGTATGCCTGGATATTTGAGAAGATTCTGAAACTAGTGAATAAGAAGTTCTTAAATGGACAGAAAAATCTCGATGCATTGTTTTGAGTTTTTTTAATACCATCGTAGAAACACACTGCAAAAATAAATTTATCCAAAAATGATTTTATAAAAAGAATGATACTCAAAAAGCAGGGTAAAAATGTTCAGGAATATATATGCAGCTAAAATCTAATCAGGAAAAAGGGGTAAAAATTTCATGAACAAAATTTTTAATGAGAGTGAAATACTGATAGAAAAGAATCTAATGTGGTTAAATGTGAATACATTTCAAAACTTCAAGGAAGTTAATGCTTTCTGTAAACTAAAAAATATATCAAAATTAGTATAAAAGGTTAAATTTAAAATAAATTGAGAAAGTTATCTAAAAGCCACATCTGAATTCTTAGGAAGGAAATTCAGGGCCATAATAGATTTTCTAGTAAATTCTTTCAAACTTTCAAGAAATAGATCTTTGCCACACTGTGTAATCTATTTCAGAGACTAGAATAAGATTAAAAGTAATCCAGATCAGTCTAAGAAAAAATGTCCTCTGAGTTTTAGATTTCTGAAAGAAATTTCAGGAAGAAAATGCAGCTGAATGTCACTTGATAAAAATATAAAAAACTTAAGTAAAATGCTAACAAATAGAGCTTAATAATATAAAGTTAACATTGTTCTTCAAACCAGAGTATTCATTATAGAATTCCACAATGTAAAATTAGAAAATCTATATCAGTTGATTTAATTTGAATCAAATAAATTTAATTTAAAAAGATAATTATCTCAATAGTAGTATATCTTCTTAACATATGTTTAAGCTATCATATTCAAACTATAATCCCACATTTTATTTAACAGAGAGATAATAAAATAATTCTCATTAAATTAGGATTAAAAGACATATATCTATTATGAAATAGATATATGAAATTACTATTATTATTTATTAATACTACTAATAACATTATCTGACATTTATTGACTTCATATAATATTCCAGCAAACTGGTTAAAGGGTATACATGCTATTTATTTAATATCAATTCAAAAATTCTTAAGACATAAAACACAAAATTACAAATATTAGAAAGGAAGATGCAAAATGAGATTATATACAGGTGACTTGCTTTTAAAAAATGAAAGTAGAAATAAATCAAATGAAAAGCTATTAGAACCCACTGACATCATCATACTCCACCGGCAAAAACTACAGGTATTGCCCTAAGACTGGGAATAAGACAAGGGTGTCACCTTTCACCTCTCTTATCCAACATAGTCCTGGCCACAGCAATCAGACAACGAGAAGAAATAAAAGGCATCCAAATTGAAAAATAAGAAGTAAAATTGTCATTATCCACAGATGACATGATCCTGTACATTGAGAATCCCAAAGATTCCACCAAGAAATTAGAAGAACTGATCAATGAATTCAGCAAAGTAGCAGGACACAATATCAATACCCAGAAATCAGTTGCATTTTTATATGCCAAAAACAAGCAAACAAAAAGGGAAATCAAGAAAACAACCCCAATAACAATTGCTTCAAAAAGAATAAAATACCAAGGAATAAAACTAACCAAGGATGTAAAAGACCTGTACTTAGAAAATTATAAGACACTGAAGAAAGAAATGGAAGAAGAAACAAATAAGTGGAAGCATATACCATGTTCATGGATAGGAAGAATTAACATCATTAAAATGTCCATACTACCTAAAGCAATGTATAGATTCAGTGCAATTCCTATCAAGATTCCAATGACATATTTCAGAGAACTAGAACAAATATTTCAAAAATTTATATGGAACCACAAAAGGCCCTGCATAGCAACAGCAATCCTAGAAAGAAGAACAAAATTGAAGGAATCACACTACTTAATATCAAACTATACTACAAGACCATAGTAATCAAAACAGCATGGTACTGGCATAAAAACAAACACATAGATCAATAGAACAGAATAGAGAGCCCAGAAATAAACCCACACATTTATCATCAATTAATATTTGACAGAGGAAGCAAACACATACAATAAGCTAAAGATAGTTTATTCAATAAATGGTGTTGGGGAAATTGGACAGATACATGCAGAAAAATGAAACTAGAACACCTTCTTACATCACACAGAAGAATAAATCCAAAATGGATCAAAGACTTAAATGTTAGACCTGAAACCATAAAAATCTTAGAAGAAAATACAAGCAGCAATATCTTGGACATTTCTCATAGCATTTTTTTTTATCAGATATATATCCCCAGGCAAGAGAAACAAAAGAAAAATAAACAAATGGGACTATATCAAAATTAAAAAGATTTTGCACAGCAAAGGAAATCATCAACAAAATAAAAAGACAACACAGAGAATGGGAGAATGTACTCACCGATACATCTGATAAGGGGTTAGTATCCAAAATTTTAAAAGTACTTACAAAACTCAACACCAAAAAAAACAAACAACTCAATTAAAAAATGAGCAAAAGACTTGAATAGACACTTCTCCAAAGAGAATATACAGATGACCAATGGATATATGAAAAGATGTTCAACTCACTAACTAATAGAGATCTGAAAAGATAACCCAGATCACTGGGTAGAAGTAACGAGGGGTCAAAGGAGGAATTTGCCGAGGCCTTTGTGGGCAGTCTAGGGCGGGACTGGCTGAGAAGCTGAATGCCTCCAGAGCCAATGGAAATAAAAAGGTCAGGCTCTCTGGCTCAGAGAGCGCTTTCAGGCTTGCTCTTGGGCTCTCAGGCCTGCTTTCAGGCTCCTCCTCCTCGAGGGTTCCTGGATGATCTTACTGCAGCTGCCTGCATTTCCGAACAGTTGGTATTTTGTGTGTGAAGGAACTCTGGGCACAGCCTAGGGTCAGGCTGGCCTGGCAGAGGGTGGCAGGTTTATTCTCTGGGTGTTCTAGAGGGAACAGGCTCTGAGGCAGAAGCCTGCCATTCTTCCAAAATTGTGTAGTTTTTATACATTATGTTGTTTTTACTTTATAAACTAACCCTATGCTAAAACCTAATAGAGAAACAATAGGAGAACTCAGGTTTTAGCCTTAATTGATAGGCTTGAGTGATTAAAGCTGCGACTTGATAGACTTAAGTAACTGCTTTTTTTTTTAAGATTGTATTTATTTATTTTTAGACAGAAGGGAAGGGAGGGAGAAAGAGAGGAGAGAAACATCGACGTGTGGCTGCTTCTAATGTGGCCCCCACCGGGGACCTGGCCTGTAACCCAGGCATGTGCCCTGACTGGGAATCAAACCGTGACCCTTATAGGTCGCAGCACGCGCTCAATCCACTGAGCTACGCCAGCCAGGACTAAGTAACTGCTTTTGAATAAAGACTCTTTTCCTTTATCACCAAACCTTTGCCTCTGGAATTTTGCCCAGAGGGTGGCAGCAGGCAGCAGAACCCCAAGTGCTGTTTGGTAACATAATCATCCAAGAAATGCAAATTAAAACCACAATGAGATACCATCTCACACCTGTCAGAATGGTTATCATCAATAAATCAACAAACAACAAGTGCTGCCAAGGGTGTAGAGAAAGGGGAACCCTTTTTCGCTGTTGATGGAAATGCAGACAGGTGCAGCCATGTGAAAAGCAGTATGGAGATACCTCAAGAATTAAAAATGGACCTGCCTTTTGACTCAGTGATCCCACTTCGGGAATATAGCTGAAGGAACCCAAAACACTAATTTGAAAGAACATAAGTATGCCTATGTTCATTGCAGCATTATTTACAATCACCAAGATATGGAAGCAGCACAGTGTCCATCAACGGATGAGTAGATAAAAACAAGTATGGGACAGTTACACAATGGAATACTACTCCGCCATAAAAAAGAAAATTTTACCCTTTGCAACAGTATGGATAGACCTGGAGAACATTATGCTAAGTGAAATAAGCCAGTCAGAGAAAGACAAATACCATATGATTTCACCCACATGTGGAATCTAATAACAAAACAAATAACAAGGATAACAGGGACAGACTCTTAGATGGAGAGCAGGATGACAGCTAGGGGTGGAGGACTTAGAGGATGGAGGGATTGAGCATGGACAACAATGTGGTGATTGCTGGGGGGGAGTGTAAGAGGACTAAAAGGTAATGTAAAAAAATGCAAAAGAGATCAAAAGTAGAAAGAAAAAAGAGAGAAGCTATTAGAATTAAATACAGGTTGGTAAACAGCCCTGCAAGAGACAAATATTCTCATATATCAAACAACAATGTAACAGGAAAAAAATGTAAACCAAAAAGAGATTCAATTTAAATCACAAAGCAACATATAAATGAACTAGAAATAATGTCTTATGTGACAATATCTGCAATACTGTATCGAGAGATATAAAAGTGGGGAAAAAAACACTAAATAAAGGGAATAGCCAGTGGTCCTAAATGGGAAGACTGATTTTTATAAGATAAAAGCTTTTTCTCAAATTTTTAGTGTATTTATTAAAATTGTCATTTATATCCCAATGTAACTTCTCTGGAATTTGACCAAATGACTCTAAAATTAACTTGGAAGTATAAACAGAAAAGTAATTGTTGTTTTAAAGAGGGAGGGATTAATTTTAACAAACTATTAAAACACATAAAATTAAAGGAGTTAGAACTTACTGACAAGTATAATAAAAGGCAAATCCATAGAAAAGAATAGGCCACTCAAAATACACCCCATTATACATATATGTTCAGTATGTGAGTAAACCTGTATGACATATCAAAGGAAGAGTAAAATTTTCACCCCAAATAATCATAGCTTATCTACAAGAGAAATGTAAAATTTAAATTATTTTAAGCTTCTGGAGAGAGAAGGACTTCTTAGACCGAAGTGAACTGGAAGAGAGAAAGGAGTAGGGAAGAGACCAAAGTGATGAAAGACTGTTATATAAGAAAAGAATTATTTAAAAAAGGAAATAAAAATAAAACTAGAGCAAGATAAAAGAGTAGACTACATAAAAAGTAAAAGCTGTGCCAAAAAATAAAAAGCAGGATGAAAAGATAAACAGTAAGTCAGGGGAAATATCTGTATAGAATGTATCAGTTCAAAGTGATGAAGTCTTTATTTTATGTAGTGTTTCATACAGACTGATAGACATCCCCTAGGTGGAGTCACCACTCCGCTGAGGTTAAACTCAATGCTGGAAGGGCCCCGGTGAGTCACAGAGACAGGTGAAGAGGGCAGGCACTATAAAGAGCAAGTGTGCAGCCAATGGGAGATGGTGGCTCAGGTGTGGGGGTAGGGATGCATTACCAGATCTTCTGCTCTTTTCAGGAGAAACCAAACATTCAGATCTTTTTTACTGCTGGCCAAATTGTTCAACAACGTGCTAGCAAAACAAAGCAAGCCCAGTGAGCTACATGGCAAAGAATCACCACTTTACAATCCCTCACTGGCATGAACACACAGTTAGTTAAGGGGAAAATACTATTAGTTAAAAACACACGAAAATGGTGATGAGAATCAACTACTTATCTTGTTTGTGAGTTAGCCATATGGTGCGCATCTATGTAGGGAGCACTTCAGTACGTAAGAAATTTCCGCTGAGCAAGATGCAATCAAGGCAGCGTCTGGTTGCTGTCCTTCTCTGGTGCCCACTGGCCCAGCATCTCACCAGCGGGCTGCCCTGCCCCTGCCGTGAACATCTCCACATGCGGCTATCCTGGACTACATGCAGTCACCCAAAACATTCGAATTCTTCTGTTCCTGCTGTTTCTTTCTGGAACATTCTCTATTCTTGATCAAGATATCTTAATTACTCTTTAAAGTTTAGTTCAAATGTTACTCCACTGTAAAACCTAAGGCAGAATGAATTAACCATAAAATCAACGCATCTGTTGAGTATCTGTTCGGTGCCAGACAGTGGGGACCAGAGCAATTAAAGGGACAGAATCATTTCTGCCTTCATGGAGCTTCCACAACACTTAGCTCATGCGTTACAGCCTTCAGCATGTTTCTATTTAAAATTATTAGTTACTGGAAATTGCTTTCTTTCCCAACCAGAGTGTGAGCTCCTTGAGAGAATGAATGTCTCCCCATAACACCAGCTCCTCAAGGAGTTCAGATTTTTTATTTGCTACAATTTCAAGGTTTAGAAATAGTTTGTATATATAGAAGACATTCAATGCGTGCCTGTTAAATGTGGAACAGGAGCTATCTTATAAAAGACCACCATGACTATGAAATCTGAAACTTTCAGTGAAAGAAAACAAACTAGGGCAAAATGTTTTAAGTCATTTAGAAGTCAAAACCACTCATAGCAACTTCCCAGTACTCTACAACATTACTATATTCTGCTTTCCCTAAAAATGTGACAAAAACCCTGAAACATTAATCCACCCAGATATCTGCTAATCACTCTTACAGTTCATGCAAGCAACAGAAAAAGGAGCCAGTATTCTTAAATTAACCCTGCAGAGACACAGTAACAGAATGTAAAGCAAATCCATTTTGATGTCTGGAGCTCTGAGCAGTAACTATACAAGTCTATTTGTCATGTCCTCTTAAAATAACTACAAAATCATTTCTTTGGGTATCAAGCCACAAAAGATTTCTATCACAGGTTTCTCCTGGGTCACTATGACTAAGGTCCACAGTTTGGGCTAGGAAAAAAATCATGTTCATTGTCAACATTAAAAAACTGAGAGTGCAGAATTTAAAATTGCCTTCAATGCTTTCTGGCTATGAGTTCCCTGAGTGCTCTGTAGGGTGTGCTATGTGACTCGTCAAGCTCTCTGTGTCTGTCGTTCTTTGCAGACGGAAAGTTCTCAGAAGGTGAGAAGATGTGTACCTTACAGTGCCTCGAACAATGACTTGCGTTTGGTAGGTGTGCAGTGAAGGCTTTTTCACTCTTAGAATGTGTTATATTTGGTCATGTAACATGGAATATGAATACTTTGTATTTTAAAATATGTTATGACAACATTAAAATGTTTTCAATGTTTGACTTTTAAATCATTTGTATTGTACTTATAATCTGCCATATGAAATATAGAAGATGAGCAGCAGAGGACCCAATCAAACAATGAGAAAGCCAGTAAATAGCTTCTCTTAGACTTGGGTCTTTATATACGAATCACCACTAAAAGATTAACTTAAACTAACATCTCATGAGATATCTCATACTAAATACTAGTCACCCGGAAACACACACGTGCACGAGCGCACGCGCGCGCACACACACACACACACACAAGGTCCAAGTATTTATTATGAAATATTGACTGAAGGCAGTAAATTGTTCTTAAATATAATCATTCAAAGATAGGATTTAGCTTATTATTGGAAGTGATAATCATTCATAGCAGACATTATTCAATCATTCATTTATAAAATGTTTTTGAGAGTCAATATTGTAGGAAGATAAAGAGTCATCACTAAAAACACGTATAAGACATTGTCCCTTTCCCTGAGATGCTTTCGCCTAACAAAAGAAAAAAACAATGTAGACATAATTGGGGTATCAGCTCCCTTTGTTAGCCAGAGTTGTACATAAAGTTGCTGAGCAATATTCACAAGGTTCTATCCACATTTTGTTTCTCTGTTTCTACGTTAGGAAGTGATGTCAGAGAAATGCCTCCAGAGCACTTCATATATTCATAAAGTGTTTAAAGAATCCACAGAAATCATCTAGTTCCTCTCCTCTTCTTACATATGAAAAAAGAAAGTCCGTAAACGTTAAATGCACTTTGAAAAATTACACACGTTATAGCAACAAATCTGAGGCAAGAACACAAGTTTTCAGCCCCTTCATTTTTTCTACTAACACCACACTGTTGGTATCTAAGAAAAATTAGGTGTTACCCACACTTCTACCGAAAACACAAATCGTTTCTAACATTAACAGGCCCAGCTAGGTATGCTCATGTCTTTCAATTGACTTTTAACAATTTTAGCTCAGCGGTAGTCCAGTGACCCCTCACAGCAAACGCACATCTCTTTATACATATTTTATCGTTTGTTTTAAGTTGTGCTTTACAAGGTGTCTGAGTTTCTCTCTGGTACCCTGATTTTAGTTAATAGCAGAAAACAACAACAAGAGCAAAAATATAAAATAACAGTCCTTCATCTACACTTGTTTAGTGTACCAAAGAAAAAAATGTACCAGGGCTGCAGGCACATGAAAACACGTCAATCAGATGTAATTGCTCTCCAAGAGAAACACTTTTCAAGCAAGTAAAAAAGAACTCATCCTGAACACAAGGCTTTGTAGCAGCAACTAATCTACTAATGACAAGCTCGGTTTGTTATTCTCAAACTCGTTATTCAAGATTCAACATTTGAAACATGACAGAAAAGGACAACCTGACCAAGTCATAGCTCTAAAACAATTATAAAAATGATGTGTGCAGGCATTTGCAGGATACATGGAGAGATGGATAGATAATACATATATATTATAATGATATTTCATTATGTCATTAATGGTTGCTGAGAATCAAAGTACCTTTTAAGTACTTTGTGATTACTTGTACCAGTGCAGACAAATCTCAGAACTCAGTACATTATTTTTTAAAATGTCCTCTGTGTTTTTTTGCACAAAAACTCTTAAGGACACTCAATAGGCCATTCTGCCTGAAGACAGTGAAGCCCACCTCCCAGGGGGTACTATCTGAAGACTACATTTGGCTGAATGCATATAAAGACAGCTTTAAAATTTTTTCAATATCTCTTTTCATTACTGCAGGGTCTACTTAAATGGAAACTTAATAATCTCTGCAACAAAGAGCAAGTGCTAACTCCAAAAAAAAAAGAATGGCCTCAATTTTTGCTGCTTACATTCATTATCCAAAAACGGAGATGTCATATTTTTATCGCACCAGAGTTGGAGTATTTAATAACTAGAAGGTATGAGAGTTAAAAAAAAGAGAAAAAGAAAATAACAACAAATACTATGGTAAGCCTCAACCAAGGACTCCATTGCAGTCTTCACTCAAATTTATTAAAGTTGGATGCCAGATACTAAAATACTGTCATTCTTGGAAATGCCATATGTGGGAATGCCCATAAACTGTTTGTTTATAAAACTCATTTTAAGTTTTAAAATAAATTATTTTCACTTTATTAGGCCACACCAATGAAAGTTATATATAAAGTCAGATCCAATGGTTAGGGCACACAGGATACTTAGATAGGCTACTTTCTTCTCATTTTAGTGCCTCAGTTCATGGGAGAAGGATGGAGCTTAACACTTTTGGCTAACCTGTTCACTTCCTAAAAAGCTCCTCTCCAGCATGTAAGGGAGGCAAAGCCCACTGTTCATAATGAGGGGTACCGGTTACCCACATTTCACTAGTGGTCATAGGTGTGGTGATTTAAATATAGAGCCAAGCTCAACCCCCTCTCTTTTCCTCTTCCTGTACTCAAACAATGAGATATCATCTCTGCCTGTGACTTCCAGGTTATAAGTATGGTCTCTAAGTAGCTTTGTTTATGTGGACTGTTGGTAAGAGTGTTTGGTTGGTGTAGCAACCACTACAATGCACAGCCCAGACCCCCCTTCGAGGAAGGACTTGTTACACCAAATGCTGGTCTTTAATGTCCTCTGGGGACTGCCTTAGTGATAGAGAGCCACAATCCTTTCCCCAAGATCACTTATCTTTCCAGGGAAGGGCACACCCAATAACTCATTGATACAGCCTGGCATCTTGCACACCTAGGAAAACTCTGAGGGTCTGTCCCAGCTCTGGAACTCCCAGAGTCATCCTAGGCTGTGATGGGGCCTGCATCACAGCTCAGCTCCCTCCTCCGTCTGCACCTGCTTCCTTGCCTCGCCTTTCCCTGTTGTAGACCCCTGAGCAGTCGTTAATAAACATTCTGCACACTATACTTTGAGTCAGAGGTTGCTTCCCAGGGAACCCATTCTGATTTCCATTCTTAACATTCTAGATTCTATAGAGGGGGAAGCTCTGCTTAGGTTTCTAGGTCTAAAACTCCCCCTGCAGCTTCATTTACCAATCTTGAACTTGGATGTAATGAGCACATTGTAGTTATTAATAAAAATTGTGTTTGACTTTCCTTTTGGCTATTGCCGTCATGTCATAGCTCACATGTCATTGGAGCAGATTAGGAGTAGGCAATAGAATTGAAGCATCAAAATCCCACTCCATACCCCTAATAAAGTCTATTCCTGAAGTCAAATGGAAAGAAATAGTATGAAAATCCAGAACTGTCAAACCTTCTTTATCAAATCATTTAAATTTGCCCTCTTGAGATTCCTCATTTCCATGACAGCTATAACAAGGAAGAGTTAGTGAATAGTTTGCAAAATGCAAAAAGTTTTAGAGACTAAGGAATTTAGGAATTAAATCAAACTAGTTAAATTAAGGTGAACTTTTTTGTTGTTTAATAAATGTAAAGAATGTGGATCTGAAAGAAAAACTTTCTTACTTATTTCCACCAAAAAGAAGAAATGTCCCATTTTCAAAAATAAAGTCTTCAGGGAAATCTTCTTCAACTACCCAGAACAATGTTAAAATATTCACATTTCAGTTCATACTACATGACCAGTATTTGTAGACAGAGGACAATGATACAAAATTAATGTGTACTCCAAGTGGGCAATACCATCATCTCATATGCATTTAAGCAAACTTACTTCCTTTGTGTTGCTGAAGAAAGCTTAACATTTAGATTTCTGAGTTCTACCTACATGAAAATATAAAGATTACCCTCCTTTTTGTAATGTCATCATATCTCAAATATACAAATACCCTCTGCACAAAAAAATGCAAGAAAAAGTTTTCTTGATAACCCAGAGTGTAGCAGTCAGAATCCATATATTTTGATCAAGACACCTAATCTAGTCACCTAGACACTTTCCTCCATCAGACTACGGATGTAGTGTAATGTTTCTGTGAGGCAGGTCAATCATGCTAGCCAGTTTTACAGAAAATAAAAACAAAATTAAATTTAAATTACTTGCCCAATAAGCAACTGCTATGGACTGAATGTTCCTGTTCCCCAAAACTCAGATGTTGAAGCCCAATCCCCATTGTGATGACATCTGGAGGTAGAGCCTTTGGGAGGTGATTAGGTCTTGAAGGCAGAACCCTCGTGAATGGGTTTGGTGTTCTTCTGAAAGAGGCCCTGAGAGCTCACTTGCCCCTTCTACCACATGAGGATACAGTGAGAAGGTCTGTGAACCAGGAGGAGGGCTGTCACCAGATAGCTAATCTGCCAGCACATTGAACTTGAACTTCCCAGCCTCCAAAACTGTGAGAAATATATGCTTGTTGTTTAAGCCACCATGTATATGATATACTTTTTTAATAGAAATTTTAACCAATTAAGACAACAGCCAAAAGATTACCATAAAGTCTTAGGATCATAAAGTCCATCAGTTTACAGGGCAACTTGGCTTCTCTGCCTCCTGGAACTAAATTTAAGAAATTGATATGTTCAATGCTGGCCCAGTTTGAAATCCAGCAATTGCTTTTTAACATAACTTGACAGTTAACATTTCTGTTCCTTAAAAAATATATTTTGGGAAAATATTAGAGGGGCATTTTAATTGTTCACAACATCCCCATCCTCTGGTCTCTGGCAACCACTACCTCATTTCAGTGATCAAGAAAGTGTGGGTGGCTTCCCAGCCCCAGCTCAACCTAGGCCAGTACTCACCCTACCCAAAGTGTCCAGGGACAATTTCCCCTTACCTGTGACTATGCTTTTGCTTACCCTTGGCCCTTCCTTATAAAATAACTCTAGTTTACATTTTATAAGCAATTTACTTTGCAGTTTTACAAATAGTAAACCCCTTCTCTCTTCTTAAGTCTTCAACAATAAGAATCATACATATATTTCTTATATAGGTGTTGGGACCCACCCTGCCTGGTTTCAGAAGCTGTAACCCCCCATGGCTAAGGCTCAGTGAGAAACCTTGGGACCATAAGCCACTACGGAGACAAAGCTTATCTCCCTGGCAGGGGTGTCGCCTCTGCCCCCTTTACTTCACCCTGCTTGGCCCCGAGCACATGGCTGGTTAGCCAATGATGGGTAAGATTCCTCAAGGGAGGGACAACCTAAGACAGACATGGTCACAAAGAGGCCCCCAGGGAAGGACTTGGGGGGCTATCAAAAAAGGGGGTGATGGACCCTCACACCTCGGCTTTGACGTAGGCTAAGTCCGCATTCTGTCTGCAAGAAGTCTCCTAATCTCTTGCCTGCCTTACTTCCCCTACCCAATTTAAGCCTGAAACAATGCTGGAGGTGGGTGTGGCCCTGTGCTGGAAAGGGCAGGTTCCTGGGGCAATCAGGCCTAAGGAAGAATGCATAAAATCTTGTGAAACCTACTTTGCTAATACCCTCAATTAAATGATAAGGGTCCAAGCAGGAAATCAGTTTGTTCCCCAAAGTTTTATGGCCCTTTAGCTATTTGACCCTGACTCAAAATAAGCCCTCAGTGTTCTTTGAATGTTATCTATTGTTTGATCATTACTGCCTAACAATGATTGATGGCTTTACATGTAAGCCCTGTATTCCTATGCAAATTAAACCCAATAAAAGCCCATTGAGGAACAGGCTCCTGGTTTTTCTCCTTTGAGAGATTGGCCACCTTTCCTCCCCAAGTAGATCATGTCTTGATAGACTTATTCTTATGCACAATGCCTTGGACACTGCGGGCCAGAGTCCGCATCATACAGGCTCTGAACATTTATTAAATAAACACATATTTATTATTACCTACGTGTTCACAAGTACATAAGTACCTGAGAGTCAAACGCTATATAACTCATTTTATATCCCAAGTTTAGAACAATGTCTCATGGAGTTACTGTATTAAAATATATCTGCTGTTTTGATCTGGCTGATATAAAATCCCAGTATATAATATTCTTACGCTTCTGTGAAATATAAATTAAAATGTTTATTCAAATAAAAGTTAATGACATTCTTGTTAAAATCATAAACTGAAAGTGTTTTGCTCAACAAACCGAAATGCAAAGGGCTTATCTTTTTATTAATGTAAATTATTCTGAACTTTTCAGGTCATTTGTACAGCTTCTTTTAGTTTTAATTACTTGCTATATAAAACACAGCTGTTGAATTTGGTTTTAAGATGGCAGACCAGACAAATAAATTTGCTTCCCATCCCTCCCAAGATTTCACTAAATTAAAGCACCAAAAAAGGACATAAGAGGAATAAACATGTAATAGAAAAGAGACTTAGGGGTGGGTACTTACTAGGGAGTGATATACTTTAACTAATTCCTGGTGCAAGGGAAAAGACTGATAGGTGAAAGAGAGAACACCACAGCCTTAAAAATTGTCAAATAAAACTTCTGTAAAGACAGAAGCTAATTTTTCCAATAAAAATGATACCAAGACCCTGGACTTAGGATCAGAAGATATGACAGAGGGGAAGTAAGAAGTGGACTGAAATTGGTGTATTAGTTAAACATCGATATGTTAAAGAACAGACCCAGAGGGTGGGGGTGAATGATATACTATTACCAAACGGGCCCACCCTTGTGCTCCAGGGGTCTCCCACCCTGTACTAGGTTCACCTTGCCTGCCACCAGGGAAAGACACCTATCAATGCCACAGATTGGTGAAAAGGAAAGGGATTATTTATTTAAAGAGTTATACAAACTTAAGAGTAATAACTAATGTCTTCATTGAGATCCCAAAGTCCTTTAGAATACCCACAAATGCACAGTTCTTCCTTTCCCCTCTGCCCAGTCTGGGGTACTGTAGCTCAGAAAAAGAAATAGAAGTCCGTGGTTCTCTGCCCAAGCCACGTGGGCCCAAAAAGACCCCGCATGACTTCCTCACCTGGGTTTAAATCCCAGTGCCAATCTTCCTCTGCCACACCATTTCCGACACCTCCCACAATTGGCCACGGCTGCCAGCATTCCTGTATTTTTCCAGCTTTACTGGGCTGCCATAGTAAGTCCGGGCAGGTATGGCCCTGTGGTGTGGAGCCAATCATCTGAAAGCTCTTACGCAGACTCTGTAACCAGGGGGAGTCGCCTCCTAGTTACATTATGGGTGGAAGTCACTCCCATCCTCCTGGCTCAAAGTATGTTTAACATATCTATGAAACCAGTTAAAAGTTATAGATATGTCAAATGACCATTCTAGAGGTTATCTGCAAAACTGTTGCTGTTCAAATCAGCTCTCAATGGCCCTGCTCCATGTGTCCCATCCCCCAGCTCAGACTTGTGGGGGTGAGGACATCCTATATAAACATATTTCTCTAATATTTCCTGGACACTGAGTTCTGGACCCCATTACAAATCCCTATTTGCCCCCCCCCCTTGGCTGCACCCTGTTATAGACACATAGGACATCTATAGTCATCACAAAACTCTCACCCTTCTCTAAAACTATGCTTCAGCCAAAACACCAAAGGCCTTAAAAATTCAGAGACTAAAACATGTCTGTGAAAGAGTATATTACAAATACAAAAAGAAAAGAACATATGATAAAAGTAAGTGGCATAGACAACAAATTTATGATTAAAACACTCTACTAATATGGTCCCAGGAGGAGACAATGGAGAAAAATGGGAAAAATACAATTATCCAAGAAATATAAGAAGAAAATTTTCTACCATTAAAGAGAAAATATCTTCAGATTGAAAAGTTTCATTGAATGGGTATAAGCAAACAAATTCTGAGGGGAAATCCTCTCAACTTTAAATTCTATATTCAACTAAACTATTATTGAATTTGAAAAAACATAAAGACCGTTCCCTATGTAAAGCATTCAAAACTTTTACCTCTCACATACACTCTTTTTCAAGAAAGTTCCTTAAGGATATGTCCCAGAAAAATAAAGGAATATACAAAGAAAACAAGAGTTCTAGAAAGCACAAGTCCAAACAAGGAGAACATCAGAAGTCTTAGGATGATGGCTGCACATTAATTAATCCAGCTTGAAATAGGAGGAGAGAAAACTACAAAATTATCATAGGGAAAGAAAGGAACTTGATAAAAGAGAAAGTGTAATTTAAATAGGAATGGGGAGGGAAATTAAATTAAGTATGAAGAGAAAGGTAATTTTAAAATTCAGGATAGGTACCAACAATTCATCTTTTAAATATGAAACAAAGTAAGGCAACAATCAAAGCAAGATGGTTCTCTTAGAAAAATGTTTCCATTTATGGTAATTAATTCAAAGAAGAGTTTTCTTTTTGTGGCCCAAGTACTTCTTTTAACTACTTGGTACTCTAGAGAAGGAAATTTAATGCCCTAATTGGACCAATATTAACAGTCGCTATAATCGTGCAAGTATTGTTCATTGCTTTTCAACTTTTCCATTCATTCCACAGACAAAGAATGGAATGCTTGGTTGTGACTGTACAGCAGAATATGTTGTTATGTCTGAATAATGTAAAAATAAAAGTGACACGGACAGAAAATGGTATGTGAGAGGAGGAAGAGCAGAGAAAAATGAATAGGAATAATAATATTTTCTTCTTAAAAACTTGGAAGTCAAGAAATAATAGAGGAAATTGATGAAGCAAGAAAAAATGTTCAAGGATGTAATTTATAGGTATAAAGGCAATATAAGATCTAAAAATTATATAACTGTCATCTGTTTAGTGGTGGGAAGTGGTACAGATGAGCCAGATCCTTATCTATCACTTCAAAGAGCTCATAAATACTGCCCAAAGTGCATGAATTCTGAAGAAGCAGAAATAAGTTCTCTAGTCTTTCGGTGAAAGGACGCACCAAAAGCAAAGGGAAAGAGTTAAATGAGATTGACTTTTGGGACTGGGTGTTAGGGAAAGGAGAGAATTGATGGGACATTGACATACTTGTATTATTTATTGCCATATCTATATCAAATTTATTATTTGATACAAATAATTAAACACTTTAGATGAACACATGTTAAATTCCAGAGAAAGAGTGGTATTTATTCGGGAGAGCAGAGCCCTCACTCTCTCCCAGAGTAACCCTTCTTTCTCTCGGCCCTTTCCTTAGCCACGGTGCACCACAGTGCCTCAATGTCTGCCCTCAATTCTCTTTCTTCTCTGACTCAGAAAGTAATCCGAATACGGAAACTTGTAATGTCACTGTGACCTTCATGTTTTTTCCAACATTCTGCACCTCTTCCTGTCACATTCAATAGAATGTAAATATGAATGTGACAGAATGACATATGTAATTTTTAAAGAGGCAAAACATCTTAGTGTTTTAAACAATGACCCATATATGCCCCCACCAAGGACCAAACCCTCAACCTCGGTATGTGCTGTGACCGGGAATCAAATCCATGACCTTTTGTTTTGTGGGGCCATGCCACCAATTGAGCCACACCAGCCAGGGCAACAGTCTGAACTCTTGATTGTAAGTAACAGAAATGAAATTCAAACTTATTAATATGACAAAGAAGTAATTATTGCCTCCACAACTCCCCGGTATAGTTAAATAAACAAATTAGAGAAGTAGGAGTATAGGTAGGCCACACACACACACACAGAACCAGGAACTTAAGCATTGCCAGAATTTCTATCTCCATCATCTCCTGATTCTTCCCTGCATGCCAACTGTTTCTCCCTCCTCGACGATCAGCGTCGCCCACATGGTGGCACACACAGGGCAAGCACGACAGCAGGCAGCTCGGGCCTCGCAGCACCCAGCGTTCCCATCTGAGACGCACTTCCGCAGGTGCCCAGCTCTGAATAACTGCGCTATGCTCAGGAAGCACTGTAACTGGACCAGCTGAGCCGTGTGCCGCAGCCCCTTACCCCGCCCCGCCAAATCAACTCCTGTCGGTGCAGCAGGGCCATGAACGAACAAGGCAGCTCCTACTGGAACGATGTGGGGAAAGAAGGGGAAAGATACTCTCAAAAGAAAAGAGAGAAGCTATTCCAGGGAGTAGGACTGGGAGATGAAAATACCAGATAGATAAAACAGTGTTTCTTAATAGGAGATAAAACTATGTCAAAGAAATTGCCTGGTGCGTAATGATTGAGAGAAAAAAACACCAGTTTTCACAGCATTGGACTTTTACTATTGAGAGATAATAGTTAAAGCATTAATTTGACTTCATTTTTCATAAAGACCCATAAATGGGAGGAAGAATGATTATTTATCAGCTTAAAGATTATCTAACTTTTGCTCACCACACCCCTAAAACATTTTAATTGAATATTCTCAAGGCTGGCAAAAGTTTGTCCTTTAGATGGATATGTAATTTTAAAACAACTAAAATTCAATTGGATATATGTATGAGGAAAAATAAGGAAGGTGACCAGGCTAAGAGTTTTGATTTAAAAACAATGTTTTAGGTTTTAAAATAAAATAAATGACTGACTAATACAGCCAGTTTTCTTGTGTGACTCTAGAAGTAATTGCAAAGAAAGGTTAAATATTCCAATAACTAAAAAAAATTTGGAGCAACAGTAATATTTTTAAAACAAGTGTATAGCAACCTAGAATAAGTTCTTTGCAATGAACAGATCACTTAGAGACATGCATCTGTCATCAGTCTTGCTACTCCATGCCAGGGATTGAGAACCTTTTTCTAGAAAGGGCCAAGTAAATAGTTTAGGCTTAGCAGGCTGAACCCTCCCTGTAGGAACTACTCAACTCTGACACTGCTCTTTGAAAACAGCCATAGACAATAGATAAATAAATGAGTACAACTGTGTAGCAATAAAACTTTATTTACAAAACTAGGTTATCACACTTGGCCTGCAGGCTGCAATTTGTTGAACCATGCTTTCTCTATCTTAAGCAAATATTCATCCCCTGCATTCTCTCACTCTCTTCTTCCATATACCCTGCATGCTTCTTTTACTCTGTTTTGAAGCACAAACGTGTGTATATCACAGTCTATCTTAAAAACTTTTACTGACAAATTCCAGTGCTGGTCATGACAGAGCAGATGGTATCAGAATATCCTCCCTGCTGAGGACATCTATAAAGAAGAAATGCAATATAGAACCATTGTTTAAAGTGAATGGATATTCCCAAGGTACCTGGGATTTGAAGGGCCAGTATCCGAGAGAAAGGATACATTGAGCTCACCTGCTCCTTCAAGCTCTCCTCTCATGCATTTTCCAATTCACAGCACAGTGCCTGGAGGCTGAACTGAAGAAAGCAGCACAGAGCTTTGGTTCTCACAGAACAGAAGAGGCAAGGCCCAAACTCCTGAGTCAGTCAGGACTTGAGGGACCAAATCCTGGAGAAAAGGGAAGTTTCTGCCCAGCAGTCTGCACAGCTCTCACTGTTTGGGTATTTGCCACCTCCTAGGTTGTGAAGGACTGGGGGGCTCAGAAAGCAAGTTCTTGGCTTGAATACAACAGCTTGTTCTGAACTTTGCACACCATAAACATTTAGGAAGCAAATATTTAGTCAAGAGCCAAAAGACACGGCTTTCAAGCTCAACGTAGTTACTGTGCAATTGAAAATACCTAGTATCAGCAAATGAAATTACATTAAAACAACAAGCTACAAAGAAATTAACAGAATAATGAAACATAGGCACTGATCAAACATCAAAATCTTTACAGTTCTGCAACCTGTCATTCTTTAAACCTCTATGATTTCAGTTCATCAAATCCTCTTTGTCAATTCCTACATTGGTCTAATTAATCTTGTTAAATCCTTTTTCCTATAGATCAGATTCACTTTCCTTGCCTATTTCCAAAAATACTTAAAGACCAGTTTTATCTTTCAGCTCCTCCGAACTATGGACAGTCATTTATGAACTGAGGCAGCAAGTCCCATATACTATTCACAGTCGTGTTTGTAACCTCACACAAGAAAGCATCAAGACGCTTTGACCTTGTAGATATGAGTCTTTTTAAAAACTGCCTATCGGTCTACTCTTCCCATCTGTTACTTACTTTAAATATCTTCTCAGGTAACATATTTAAAGAATTACAAGTGCATTGTTCTTGTAGAAATGCTACAAACTCATTATGTCACATTCTAAACAACATGAAAAAAATTAAAACTCACTTGATATCACTTGGTGGCACTCATTAATATTCTTAATATTCCTGAAAAAATTGTTCAAATAAATGGATCTATGGATCGTGTGATATGCAGAATAATGATTCCCCACAAAGATGTCCACAGTTCAATCCCCATTGTCATGTCATCTCAGTGGGAAAGGGGACTTTGGAGATAAGATTAGGGCTCTCGATCTTGATTCGAGGAGATTATCCTGGATTCTCTGGGTGAGCACAATCTAATCACACATCCGTAAAAATGAGAATTTTTCCAGGTTGCAGTCAGAGCAATGCAACAACGAGAGAAGGATTGGAGAGATGGAGCATGAGGACTCAGCCTGCCTTTTCTGGCTCTGAAGACAAGGGAAGAAGGACATGAGCTGGGAATGCAAGTGGCTTCTCGAAGCTGAGAAAGGCCTTCAGTTTATAGACAACAACAAAAAATGAGAAGCTTAGTCCTATAAACTCAAAGAACTAGAAAGAGCAGGAAAAATATTCTCCCCTAAAACAAAGTCCTGCCAACACCTTGATTTTAGCCCAGTGACATCCATGTTCAGACTTCTGCCCTACACAACTGCAGTTCCGGGGATTTGTTATGGTAACAATAGAAAATCAGTACGTATACTAAGTAGGGAAATGGATGCAGGACTTCCCCAAAGTGAATCATTCTGTATATCCTATTTTTAGAACAAAAGTTAGTTAATTAAATTTTATATGAATTTAATAAACACTAAAAATTAAAATCAAAACATTTCTTTACTGTAAGAAATGTGTTTCTAAAAATTAAATCATTTAACATTAAAATGAGATTATGAAAAATATTGATATGGTGGAATCAGTTTTTTTAGAGTTATGTTTCTGATTTAGGTAGTTAGCTATTCTCGCTATGAAAATAAAGAAATCAGCATGTCCCCACTACTTCTCATTTCTTTCTCATATCACCGAATTTTATTAATTACATTATTCATTTTATTTTATCAGAATTTATAACATTTACACTTGTTCTCAATCAATATTTCCAAAAACTTTTCAGTCATTATTTTTTATGTTCCAATGCTTAACACTAGTGCTTTGTACCATGGCTTTTTCATTTATGAATTTTTAATTTTGATTATCTTTTGGTTGGCCGAAATTACCAAATTTTTATTTTCAAGAAAGACTCATGAGTGTTGCTTTCCCTGGGTTCTTGCATATGAAGAAAGCTTTAAATTTTAAGCTTGAAGGATAAGACGGTTGAGTATAAAATTCCCTGGGTATATTTTACTTCCTTTGTAAATGTACAGATATTGCACCACAGTTCTCTGGCACTGGGTGTTGCTGTGGGAAGACTGAGACATGCTTAACATTATGTTTGCAAATGTTTTTATTTTAGTTTTTTCTCCTGATTGAAAAGGATTCTTTCTTTACCCCTAAAGTTTTCTAGAATATATCTCTGTGTGGGTAGTTTTATATCAATTGTTTTCTAGGACTCTGTTAATTTATCTATCCAGGTATTTATTTCAGGGAATTGATCTGCTGTTATATCATTGTATAGGTTTCTTTTTTCCTGTTCCCTTTTTTGTAGTCTTTTCCTCAACAGCTAATGTGGCTTTTTCGTCATGTTCACTCATTTTTCTTTTCATATTCCTTTCATTACTGCAATGTTTTTATTTTTTCTTCCATTTCTTTTCTAAACATTGCAATCTCTCCACATCCTCCAGGTTTTTAATAATATTTTCCGTTGAAAACTAGCTTATTTCCTTTGCACTCTTCTTAAAGAGAAATCGGCAAACTGCATTGTCTTAAACCTGAAATGTTCGCCTTTCCCTATTTAATTATTTCTGTAATATATTTTTTCATTTGCCTTTTCTTTGTTATTCTTCTCTTATATTTTGTAGTTCATGTTTGTAGTCCCCACGCTAGTTCTTCTACGATTATTACTCATCTTAAAGTGCAGCTGACTATGTATGAAAGAATGTGTGAAGGGGTGAAAAGAGGGGTAAGTCAAAGCAGCCAAGAGCTCCTATGGGGTATGTGTCTTGAACCCTCTCTTAACAAGTCTGGTATTACATGGGGGAAAGATGTCGCTGGAGACAAGCATATACAATTCTTGCTGCCACTGAACACATTTTTTAAAAATATTACCTTTTCAGCAATATTTTAAGGAATATATTGAATGATACTTATAAGGAAAAGACATTAGGGATGGTTTGGTTGATGTACAGTTCAAATATCAATGTTAGACTGTGCTGCCTTACAAACGACAAAGCATCCCTTACATTGTACCTTCCACCAACCCTCTTTCACCTATCATGCCCCGCCCCCTTAGGATGGATGATTTAAAAAGAAAGAATTAGAGGGCTTGCTGGCATGTTGTCTCCATCAAAACCAACTTGAAGTTCAGGTCACAGTGTTTTAAATATCAAGGATGATGTAGTGAGAAACAACAATCTTCAGAAACAGTATAATTTAGACTTGGATTTTTAGCCTTTTAAACAACAGGTAGAGCATCAGCAATATTCTGAAAGGATCTTGAATACTCCGCACTAAGATCATAAGACATTTCAGCTGTAGTTTCAGATCATTCCCATCAAATAGGAGGGTGAGGTGGCCCATCATAGATTGAAACCTTGTTGGTATCATGTTACCTGGCATTCCTTTCTAAAATAGATGAATTTCATCTCTGTGGAAGATCCATTGAAGAAAATAAGCCTCACTGTGATAATTCCAGCAAGAGTAATAGGGAACTCCCCCGCAGCTGCAGTCCCTCATTCAAGGTGCTGACCACTTACGTGGATGGGCAGATTGTAGCGCCCTCGCTCTGGGGCTTGATGAAAGTTTTATCGGTGGTGCACTATGCTTAGCTTTTAGGTTCTCAAATTCTTAACCTTCCCCTGAATTTACATTAAGCTAATGTGCACTCAGAATTTACTTTGATCTTCTAGCCACACACTAAAAAGATTTTCCATCCATCACATTTTTTCATCTCTTATTAGTTAGAGTTAAATATATACATGCTGTACTTTTCATATTATGGCTGACTCACTGTGTACTTCAGAATTTTCTCACTGTCAAACATCTAATTCCAATGAATTTCAATACTTATCATTATCTCATCTCTTTCCACTTTTCAATTATCTCAACTCTGTTTACATTACACCCTATACCTCTCCTTACTAGAATTCGCAGCGTTACTATTATTGTCATGGTGACATTAATCATACTCCTAAAACTCCTCAAAACTAAACAGGAGCGCAGCCAACCTTCAGAAATGACAATGGCGAGAACAAGTCAGCGGCTCGTAGCCGACACTCCACCTGGTCGGTTAGGACAGTGTGCGCTGGTAAATAGCTTCCTTGTTCAAATATTTGTGAAAATACACCTCTTTGAACCTTGAAAGGAGAATTGCTAATTTAGTGATACTGCTTTTCCTGGGTCAATGATCTCAGTTAGAAGTATGGGCAAATACTGCTACATATGCCTTTAGAAGTAGTAAAATATTGGGTTAAAAAAAATGGACACAATTGGTATTATGAGGATCCTCATTGAATCTAGGTTTTCACATGAGGAACATCTTGACCGCCACCCCCTGCTAAGGAGACAGATCTTGTTCTTATGATGACCAGATTCCTTTCTATATGGTAGTACTTTCACCTTTAAAAGTTTAGAGGTTTTTCTGTTTAATGCTTTTAAAGTTAGGAAGTAGATTCTTATATATTTCACTTCCATTTGCATAAGTATGTAGGTTGCCTATGGGAACCAAACAAAGCCCTCTTGGCATAATTGACATTTAGATAGAAAGCATACACTATTCATTTCCAATTTGCTGAACTGTTTAGTTCGTAGAATTAAAATACGTACTTCCCACATTTTCCCTTCTTAGCCCAGCACCCTATATAGGGCATAAAGGCACATTATCAAATATTTTTACCATAAGAAAGAGCTGATAATTTGACATTTGTGTCTACCATGCAATAAAATGGCATTAAAATCTTCTGATTCTCTGCATGGGCTCAAATATGTTTCAACAGTCTTAAATCCAAGTCCGCAATGTTGGCTAAAAATTAATAAGAATCTTCTTGCCATCAGCGTTTATCCACAAGTTCCTTAAAAATCCCACCCAGAATTAGTTTTTGATTACTCTATCACAGCCACTAAAGACAAAAAGGCATATATCACTACTTCCATTTATTTCTTCACAAATACACACTTTTCAAAATGGAATTCTATGGTGTTTCTAGAAGGGAAAAAAATGTGATCTTTGGTATGATTGCTGTTATTTAGGATATCATTGAAACGCATTTAACTAGGCATCTACTGTTTGGGGAATTTGCAGTGATTGAGTTCCAGTTCATTACTTTCAGGGCTGTGATGCTATTGTCAGGGCCTCAAAATCAGGCAGAGAGGCTACGATAGCACAAAGGCAATTATGCTGCAAGAAAAATGTTGTCCACTAATCAGCTGGCAATCAATTACTCAGAAGAGAAGATAACCCTCTCCCCACTCAAGCTCTTCAGTATTAATAGTGCCATCATGTAATTACTTTCGGCTTGGGCAGGTGCATGGAAGGACAGACTCCATAGCACACTGCACCGAAGATTAATGAGTTCTGTCAATTTGCCCAGCAGACATCTGATTCTCCAGCTTTCTGTAGCTACTAGTTTTACACTTGCCTCAGGGTTTTTTCCCCCTTGAAAAAAATTAGCTAGTCATTTAAACACAGTCAATAAGGATACATCTTTAGGGAAGGAAAAAACACCCCAATTTTGCAATGAAGTACAAACCCAAGAGATTCTTCATCTGTAATATTAACGTAGCAAGTGGTTCATAATGGCGGTATTCTTTTAGTCATGCTTCATTTTTAGAGGTCGCCATTAGTGACGTACAGGATCCAGAGGCTACAGAAACCCCTCAAAGTGGGATCATGTAAACCCAACATCCCTGCTCCTCTCTGTTCCCCTGGCTGGCACAGCAGCTGAAAAGGGAAAAACTGTAAGAGCGCCAATAAATAATGGAACTGTTTTAAAGGCTCCTACAATACAAATGGCTTGACTAAGAAGGAGAATTTTAGCCCACTGATTTTCTGGGTAAAAGCCACTGGGACTGCCCCCCCACACCCCCACCCTGTAGGAAAATGCAGCATTGGCCCAGAGAACCTGGTCACCCGGGCCAGCCTATACATTTGCGTCAGGACGGGAATTGCCTATAAACTGAAATGAATATCACGAAATTTGCTGTTGCTCTAAATTGATATTTTATAGCCCAACTACTGTAAAATCTCATAATCTTTAAATACATGAGGTCAATGTACTAAATGGCTATTTTATGACGCTTCCTAAAGCCTCCGATTTGTTTCTCATGAAGACCTAAGTCTTCTTAATTCATGGTTCTCCCTCAATTGCTTTTTCTATGAATAGTTGAATAAAAGGAGGGAAAAAATCTGACTTAGAAACACTAGTTTTTCCTTTACCTTTCTGCCTCCGTTTGATGTTACAATCACCACCCATGAAATTTTTTTCAGACTACATTTATTGGATATTAGATTTTGCTAATTAACTCTTTGTATTAATTTCCTCTGAAGCAACATCATCAATCATTTGCAGTAAAAGGGAAAACAAACAAACAAACAAAAAATCCCAGCCCAGCCATAACTTGATTTTCACGTAAACATATTTAAGCCTTTCACATAAATGTATTTAGGCCTAATGTTACAGTCGTGTTTATCACTGATCTATATTCATTGGTTTATGCTGTTTAAATTATTATTTTCTAGAGTAAGAGACAATACAGTGGGGAATATTTTTGATCTGGCGAAACTGTTCCTAAGAAGATAGCAGTACCTGTGCTCCCTCAGAAAAAACAAACAAAAAAGAAGAAATCTTATGTCTCTGAAGCCACTGATCTCCAAAGCTGGAAATATTTTGAAACCCATATCAGACAGAACCTTCATCGAAAAGAGATGAGAGACACATTATCAAAGCCATAACCTTATATGAGCCAACAAGGACTAAGGCCATCTTACCCCATACTGTGAAAAAAAAAAATCTTAGCTGCTTGAATTTTCCTTCTTATACTATTTTTACCCATGCCGACATCTTTTTATTCATCTAGGGGTTGCAAAAGAAATGATTTTCCCCAAATATCTATTCTCTTCTCATGAAGCCCTTGGCAGGCGTTTCCTGTGGATCGACGGTAAGCATCCAGCCCAAAGCTCAGAGCTGCTCTGTCTGGAGACAAAGTTCTGAGAGCCTAACCCTGACGTATTACACCCCCGTGTGGTGCCACAGCAGGTGTCAAGGACAGAGCTGATTTTAGTCACACTCACTGAAATATACGCACATGTATGCATATTTAATTAGTACTTCAATACCATTCCAACTACTATTCCTGGTCAACAGAAGTGGGTTACTTTAGAAACCAACATTAAAGATCTATTTGAATGTTCTGCCCAAGAAAGAAAATCTTAGTATAAATGAAATGGGTAGACAAGGAAAATAGGCAACCCTATAAGCAATATTAACACTCTGGTCCAAAGGAAAAGAAACCTAGGTTCATTAGTCTCTTAATATCACTGCTCCATGAGTGGATATATTATTCACTGATCCTAAAGAGTTTATTATTATTCGATGAAAAAAGACAACTCTTAGTAGAGATATAAAACATCTGGACCCACATGAGCCCAGACTACACAGGCAGAAGACAATCTGGATTTAATTTCAATACATCACTAAAGCAGAGGAGATAAGGAAACTTAAGGGGCTACAAGCTGTGAAAGGTTATAGGGGAACAGGGTGGTTTCCCGCCTCTGACTCTCAGCGGTCCTGGGGTGTGTTTCATCCAGTTGGCTCTCCGTCATCAGGTACAACGCTGCTCAGGCAGGGGCTGCCTTCAACCCAAGAGGCTAGGACAGCCGAGCCAGACCGGCCTTTGGTACACACCCTGCAGATAGCTGCCGAGAGGGGTCCGCCTGCACACCTGCTTCCGTACACAGGAAAACCTGGGGCCACTGAAACAGAGGGGCATTTCCTGGGACCCCAGACTTCCCAGCTTCTTTCATCCTGGAAACCAGTTGCATTAGCATGCTCTGAAATAAAATGGTTGAAAGAAGCAAATACCATCTATCTCTGTTTCTGAGTCTACGAAATCTATCACCTCTTTGGAAGTCCCTGTGCAGAACTTGCCCAGTACACTGAGGGGCTACATTCCAAAAGCAGAGTGCATTTACAACTAAAGCCCTCAGAACCGTTTTTCTCAGACCCACCATCTCTACAAACACTCTCAGAAGGTACTCCAAATACAAAACCATATAACTTTGTAAAATACGATTTTATATCTTAAACTGAAAGTAAAGTCTAAAAGCTTTCTCAACTATTATAATGATAAAAATTTAAAAATAATAGCTACCACTTTGTGTTTACTGAAGTACTCAAGTCAGGTGTGATGCTGTACATGTGTCAAAACGTTTAATCCTCATAACAACTCTATAAGGTAAGTACTGTTATTACTCTCATTTTACAGATGAGGAAACTGAGGTGCAGAGAGGTTTAGTAATTTTCTGTCAAATGGCTAAGTAGCAAAACTTGGATTCAAATTCAAGGAGTTTTCCTTCAGAGTCAATGTTTTTACCACTACATTATGAACAGAATTTTAAAAATAATCATATGTAATGAAAAAGGACAAAAATAGAAATAGTTTTTAAATTGTATGAAATACACTCAATAATAAGCATCACATATAATGGAGCAATATTGTGATAAAGCTATTTAATCAACCTAACATATCAAAACACTCCACTTGCAAGCCCAAGGATGAGGCAGTGAACTTCCTGAATGCATCAAAGTTTGTCTTCAGTGCTCACCAGCTAGATTTTGTGGTGGCTGGCACTGTGCTGACTGCCTCATGAGATTCCATCCGTAAGACATATAATATTCTTTTTCTGGTCAGACTGTCTGTGAGGATCAGCATGGACAGAAGCTCATCTCTTTCTTAGAGGACTTACTGAAGATTGGGAGAAGTCATCAGCAACCCCAACATTGTCTGTACGGTCTACCTCTATTTCCCCAGGCTTTGATAGGCTTTAGATGGAGACCCAAGACACATTGATAAGAGGCTAATCAGCTGCCTTGCTGTATCATTTCAGAAGCAGGTTCAACTACAAATAACAGAAAATTAAACTTATAGTGATTTAACCAAATAGAAGTTTGTTTGTTTGTCTGTTTGTTTTCACACAGTAAGAGGCCAGGATGTAGAAAGTCCCCAGCTAGTGCAGCAGTCATACCATGTCATCGGGCAAAGCTTTTTTTATCTCTGCTTCACCACGTGCTTGGGTGTGAACTCAATCTGAGTAGCCTCAGACACTACAACGGTGGCACAGACAAGAGGAAGGGGGAGGACAAGGTGAAAGGCACATGCCAGGGGTCATCTAAGAACTTTCCTGAGAGTCCTATGCTAAGACTGTAAACAATTGCATGCCATTGACCAAAACTACATCACGTCGCCATACCGATCAGCAAAGGAGTCTGGGAAATGCCTTTTTTAGCTGGACACTTGGCCACCTGGAAGAACAATTTGGATTATGATAGCAATAAAGCAGAGTAGAACTAGGTTGCCCGCTCTCAGCTTGCCCACTCCGATCAGTCATGCACGGGAAACCCTGACACCGCTGTATCTCGCCTCTGCTTAACCAATTCCGTAATCTGGAATCTGTAGGCTGCAATTCTGATATGCAAGGGTATTTTGGGTTGTTAGTGTGAAAAGCTCCAAAGTAGCTTAAGTGTAAAAGAAAACTAATAAGTTCACATAAATTAAAACCTGGGATATATTTGCTGCAGGTACCGCCAAACCCAGGAACTAAAACAGTGTCATTAGAGATCTCCTCTGCCTCTTTTTTCTCCTCTTTATCCTCCTCTTCCTATTAGGTAAGCTTTCTCTATGTAGAGAAAACAAAGTGCCTGCTGGTCATCCGCGTCCTATAAACTTAACCATTCCCAGTGGAAACAGTAATTGTGCACAGCACTGAGGTTCCAGAGAGGAATGATAAATAACTCTACATTTAAGGAGTCCACAAGTCTACTGGGAATGCTTTAAATTCAGGGTGTGAATCAGCTTTGTGAAAGTAAAGGACTGTACCCCAGCTAATTTGAAATAATTTGAAAGTGTATGGCTCATATTTAGTCTGTGCTAGTGTTCATTATTGTTACGTAAATACCCCTTTGACTCTAAAAGCCATCAGACTGGGCATCAAATCCCAAAAGGTACCCCAAAGAGCAGATGTTATGCCATGTTACACAGAAAAGGGGTTCTATGCCAAATAAAAGTCAGAAACCATGCAGACTACATCTTATTCTTATAGATTTAAAATGTTCATTAACATATTATGGATCCTAGAAGATGTTGAAATTAGGAACTGTATAATTTTATATAATCCAGGATTTTTCAAACTTTACCACACAACAGTTTTTGAGTTGAGTGAACAAAATTCATCTCTACAAAGCCAGCCCTTGGATTTAAAAAAAAAAAAATTGAAAGGCAAGAAAGAAATGAGAGTTATAATATATATTTTATAATGTGTCACACAATCTGCCACTTACCTGTAAAGACATAATTCCATGTCCATGACATAATACAGGTCATAATTATGGCCAAGGAAAGCAGGCACCCAAGCAGTGAAAAGATAAGAGAATGACTCACTTTGGTATATCCTGGGATATTGAGTTATTTCTTTTAAGAGCAGCTGTGTCTTCCAACAAGAATCCAAGTGCATTTTGACAGGATAATGCTGAGTGGTTCACGTTGTTTACTATTCAGTGTTTCAGTTACTTAATTATACACTGAAGTACCTGGAAATGAAATATCTCTTTTATGTATTACACACCTAGCAGAGTGTTGGAGAGATTGAAACTACATGGCTCTCTCTCTACTCTGGCGTGTTGCTCAGTGGTTTAAACATCAATTGGCTCTCTTTGTATTTGATGTGGACAATAAACGCAAACCTTTAGCAACAACTGAACTTGTTTAGTGACCATCTCTTACTATACTTTCTGAGTCCCCACATTCACTGCACCGTGCAAGTCATTCCTGCTATATGAATGCCCTATTCTGAGGCTGACAAAATGCCACTGAATTTCAATTCCATCGTCTCTATGAAATTATCCCTGACAAAAACAGTAACAGTTAATATTTACAAGGAATTTAGCATTTGCTCTGTTTATGTGCTTTGCCCAAATAATTGATGTGATCCCCACATATCTTAAAGTCCTATGGAGTCACTTTAATAATTATTCCCATTTTATATGAATCCTAGTCATCATGCCCCGGTCATTTTCCACTTTAGAAAATTGCCATTGATTTATAGATAGGACAGAACTGTTCCCATTTCTTGACCATTTTGACATAGCACTAGATGTAGGCATTTTGTGCAGGTTGCAAATATAAAAGGTTGTGTAGAGTATATGAACTGAGACTGACTATTGAGGGACATAGTGGGTAGTTTAAATCAAGAAAACAATAACTTCCTGGGGCATACATACCTTGAAAATCATCATCACCTATCTGCTAAGCCATCCAAAGTCTGGATCAGATGCTATATATAAAGTCTGTTACATCAGAAGAAAGAGGCAGGAATCCATTCACTGATATTGTGCCTTTAAAAAAAAGTATTTGATTTGAGCATTTAAAATATTGTGCACTGCTGCCGGTTTAATTTTTATAAATGTTCCCTCTCTTATAGATCTTCTCAATAGCCACATCAGAGGAAAGTGAAGCAAGAATAAGCTCCTCATTCAGGCACTCGGTACACTCCTGCTTGATTGGAATGGATATTGTACATAATATGTCCCTACAGATGTTTCCTCCGTGGGGCACATTGAATTTCATTTAAATGCCAAGGCACAAAATCTAAAACAATGTGACTTTAACAAAAAAATCTGATGAGGAATTTGATGAGAAAATGGCAAGAATTCCTGTGGCATTTGGGTAACAATTTCAAGCCTTCATTTTAATAGAATAAACAGGATCATATTTCATTCAAATCTGGCAATGAGATGAGCTTTGGGTATTACATTGATATAAACCAATAAAGAATTTGCAAATTTGAAGCACTAATTAACAGACACAATATTAAATGAAAAAAGTTTGCTCCAGGGGCAAATATATTTTGAACACTTTAAACTTTTATTAAAAGATTTTTTTGAATCACTTCTTTTGTAGTTTACATTTTTGCTGGTTTTTATAATGGTAATATTTTATAACTGTAATGTTTTCAAACTGATACTTTTAATTCCAAATCTGATTTTTTTTTTTTAGCTTTTGAGGCAATACATCAATGTCACAGCATTTTGTAGTGTACAAGAAAATAAGCCAAAACACAAGACCAAATATCACAGAAAAATCAAAGCAGACTTCATTTAAGATATTCTGTCATTGTTAGAGACCAAGAAACTATAGGTTGACCACAATAGACACATCCTATAAAAATGATTTGGGAGGTAGTTGGCCCCCCTTTCTTAGTTAGCACCACCCTTCACTTGGGTATAGCAAATTAGGCCAACTGTCCCCAAGGGCAAGGGCAATTCTCAGAAAGGTAGTCATAAAGGCAGAAAGATCTCATTCCACCACCTTGGACTGGAAAAGATCTCAAGATTTTATTCATAGCCCTGACTAGTGTAGCTCTGTGGGTTGGGCATCGTCCTGCAAATTGAAATGTCACTGGTTCAATTCCTGGTCAGGGCACATGTCAGGGTTGTGGCCGGGTCCCTGGTTGGGGGCTCGTGAGCCAATACATGTTTCTCTCACACATTGGTATTTCTCTCTCTCGTTCTTCTTCCCTTCCCTTCTTTCTAAAAATAAATAAATAAAATCATAAAAAGATATTTTATTCATAAAATACGATAACTCAGTTCTACTACTGCCATTCTCAAGGGCGTATGCCCAAACCCCAGGTGAGCCTTTCTGACTCCTTGTCCCCCAGATGTCTCCAGGGTACTAATTTGAATGCTGTTTCACCAGGATGAAAATGTGAAGGGAGGTGGAAGGATGGGTGTGAGTAGATGCAGTGTGTTTAACTCAGGTCTTGAAAGAAAACAACAGTTCTTAAATGAATGGCCTGTTGATTTTTAACACCATGGGAAAATTCTTTCATAATAGTTATAGAGGAAGAATATTCTGAGGCCTTGGCTTACTGGTCACAATGGCCCTACCAAAAGAGAATGTTCTGTACCAAATTGCAATGCTGCACAGAGTTACTTTCTTGAGACTACAATATCTAAGACATATGTATCTAAAGACTCATACTTAAGAGATGTGCCCTAGCTTCTGTAGCGACTACCTCTCCCGCTGGGTCTGAGCCTCGCCAGCCCCTCCCGCAGGAGACCGTTGCAGTTTGCCAGCCGGTGCTCCACTGTGACCACGCGCAGCCACAAGGTGGTCGAAAATGCTGATATATCTGAGGAGAGGCAACAGCACTCTGTGGGATGTGCTACTCAGGCGTTGGAGAAATATAACATGGAGAAGGATACTGTGGTCCACATTAAGGATAAATTGGGCAAGAAATACAACCCCACCTGGCACTGCATCATGGGGAGAAACTTCAGTAGTTACATGACACAGGAAACCAAATACTTCATCTACTTCTACCTGGGCTAAGTGGCTATTCTTCTGTTCAAATGTGGTTAAAAGCATGGACTGAACCACACACCCAGTGGCCTATCTGAAAATAAGGAGTATAGCCTAAATGTCCAGAGACGGAAATCTTCAGCCTTGCCTAAAGGAACACCTTGATCTTGATATTTTATTGTACTGTTTTGTGCAGGGCATTTCCTGTATGCATTTGTGATGATTATGAAACAGCAAACAAAAATTAAAAATAAAAAAATGAAGACTCATACTTCAGAAAATGGGAATATCAGCTAGAATGTTAAACAATCAAATATGTGAGATTGACCTTCACATAAGATATGGTAGGCTAGCAAGTGTATGTTTTTGTTTGAATGTGTGCTTTTAAAACAAGTAAGCATTTTATTGTAAGCGTGTATTCAGCAGAAGTCAGCTGGTGTTAATATCACCTATACCAACAATTCTACAATCTGTGCCCCACTTATGGTTTTCATCGAAACTTAATTTGTTTGCATTATAACTAAATACCACATTCTCCAAGAGGGAAGGAAAAGAAAGGGGGATTAAGTATGGTACAAGTAGTGTTACATAGAGTTTGTCCTCAGATCCACATATGAGAGGGGTATTACAACACCTATATTACAAATGAACAGAATAAGACCCCAAAGATTAAGTAATTGGCCCCAGATCACACAACCAACAACAACAACAAAAAAGAGCCAAAATTCAAACCAACTAAGTTTGGCCCCAGAATCTAGGCTTTTCCCACTATACTAGAACAAAGAAAAGTTGGTTAAAGAGTGAAAAGTTTAATCAAATTAGTTAACCCATCGAATAACTAATTTAACTTACCTTAACTCATTTTCATTCAGAAGAAACTCAAATCTAATTCGGCGCCAAGAATGGAAACTGTGAGCCAGTTTTTGTCATAGAAACTTAGGGACCAATTTGTACTTGCACCCCCAGCCAGTACAAGTCAAGTTATCACCGGAACCCTCTTCCCAGCTCCACTGTACCTTACTTGTTTTTTCATTTTTCCAGTTTTTCACATTTTACACACCCTCGTTGGGGACAAGAAATGCCTTCTGGAAAAAGTATACTAAAAATAAGCAACTAAAAATACTTTCTTCTAGTGCATTATTCAGTTGTTGGCTGGAATTTAATGGGTAAATCTGTGTTTGAGTTCCATTTGCTCTCCCCGCCGGGTCCACACTGTCCTTAATATCAATAAACAATATTACACTGTAACATAAGATGTACTGACTTTATATTATAAAATTTAAGTATTTTTAATTTGATTCCATAGTACTTAAATGAAAGGATGTCGGGGAGAATAAACATCATTCCAGGACTTCACCTCCCTTTCTGGGGAAGGAGTCGGTGGATTTCCAGTTGTGAGGAGAATAGTCACAGCACGTTAGGTGGGACTATGGCCTTGTTGCTTTATTTGGAAACTAAGTGTGGTTTAAAGAGATGCTAGTGGGTGTCAAGTTGACAAGGAGTAGATTTGTGATGGTTAATTTATGTGTCAACTTGACTGGATCATGGAGTGCCCAGACATTTGGTTAAACATTATTTTGGAGTGTTTCTGTGGGGTATTTCTAGATGAGATTAACATTTGAGTCACTGGACTAAGGAAAATTGACCTCCCCAATGGGAGTGGCCTCATCTAATCCTTTGAAGCCTTTGATCAAATAAAAGGCTGAGTAAGAAAGAATTCTTGCTCCCTGCCTGGCTGTCTTCAAGCTACAACATCAGTCTCCCGCTGCCTTCGGCGTCAGACTCAGACGGGAACCATTGCTTCTCCTGGTTCTACGGCTCTTGGACGGGACTGGAAGTGTAACATCAGCTTTCTTAGGTCTCCAATTTGCCAAATTGGACTTCTTAGCCTCTAAAATTATGTGAGCTAATTCTTAGGGTAAACCAATCTCTCTCTCCCCTCGCCCCCTCCCCGACGCCCACCCTCCCCACCCCCCTCCACCGTGCCCACTATATTTATATAACTCTCTTTCTGGAGAACCCTCATGAACTAAGCATTTCCCAAAGGTTCCACTTTCTAATATCATCAAATTGGGCATTAAGCTTCTATATATGAATTTGGGAGGACACAAACATTCAAACTATGGCAATTCCAGAACCCCTTGAACCCACTGTGGGCTAAAATTCTATTCATCGCCTGACCTCTTTAAGTTTCAACTGACTGGTAGACCAAAATGGCATCTTTGGTCTCCTGGAATTAATGTCAGTTCAGAGTCAGTGTCCAATAAACTCCCAAAAGTGTGATTTTTTTTTTCAATGCACAGTAGCCCTGGTAAAACACCATCGGTCCTTTACTGAGGCTGGAAGAAGGTTAAAAGTGTGGATTTTGGCAATGTATTAGGGTCCTTCCTCAAGAAGATATGGCCTCCTCTTCGTTCATGGGATTCTGGATCTGTAAGTGGCTCCAGTCTGAGAAATGATGGAGCACTCACGGCTCTCCGCTTTGGTGATTCCGGTTAGAGTTGTATCCACCTGAGGTAGAACTCTCCCATTTACATAGATTAAGTACAAATTTAGTAGACTGCCCACCTAGTTCACTGCTAGGGATGCCATGATCAACTAGCTGGTACCACAGGTCTGCGCAAGTCAAGACTGTTCTAATTAATGCTTTAACTCTGTTGTCCATTACAATAACCATGCCCACCTTGTCTGTGGCAATTAAGTGCCATCACATGGCCCCTGCCACTCTAGGACTCAATTATCCCCATTGCATTTAGTTGTCCAATTCAGCAGCAGCAATTTCCACAGTAATTGCTGAACTACAAAGAAGAGCGACCACAGATTCTTTAAGGATGATGGGGCTCCTCACAAATTTATTCCTCTCAGGGATGGAGCAAAGAGTATCCCAGGGTAGATGAGCAGGTAGATCCACTCTAACACGCCAGAGTTGGGTGTGTGAGCTTAGGGTTCTGAGAGAAGGGAGCAAGATAGTATAGTATTTAAAGTAGATAGAACCCTTTGGTAGAGATTTTAATAGTAAAGTGTTTTATTTCTTGCAGTGCTAATTCTATCAAGCCACCATCTGATAAGCAAGGACTTGGCTTTTCCTTCTGGAAGACTATATAGTCTTTCCAAGTCTTGAGCATGCCAGCATCCTTCAACACTAATTTTCCCTATCTCCCAAAGATAGCGACATGACCTTTTTTTCCCATTTCCAAGCAGGAGGTAAGTGCTTACAAATATAAATGAGCCACAGCTTGCAGATGAAGTTCCTGATTGTCTTTTCAGACATTGGCATGAATCAAAGCCAAAAGGGGAGGAAAGTAGTACCAGTCCAGCATTGATACTGTCAACAAAACTTGAAGAAAATTGAATTCTGGATTTAAAATGTCATTAACTGTAAAAATAATTTAACTGGCATGTAAAAAAAATTATAGAATGTCTACCCCAATATCCATGCTAATACTTTAGTCTTGCCACTTTATTACACAGCACTGTTTTAAAAAAAATTTAACTTGCATACCTTCAAATAAAAGATCATCTGGGAAAGTGATTTGCACATTACACAGTTGGGACTGCAATGAGTTTGCCTCCTAGCCTAGCGCACCATTTATTTTAGTGAATACTTATGTATCTGTATCCTGTTCATGTGTAAGGCTAGTTTTCTTAGAAATTTTGGATACATTTGGTTTTGCACAATTAAGAAGGTGACCAAAGGGTTGGTTTTTTTCTTTCCCTTCATCTATGGGTACCCTTTAGGTTCATCAATGTGGGTATTACTGAGTCACTCTATATCATTCAAGGACTGATAAGGAAAGCTTGAATTTTGAATATCAAACATTGTTTTTTTAATTCCAACTGACATCTACAATTGCCTATACCATATTAAATTATCTATCTATGTTTCTGTCTGCCCCAGTAGATTGTGAGCTTTTAAGGACAGAAATCTGTCTTACTCAATTTTTCACTTTCAGCAGCTCGCACTGTCCCTGGCATGAATCTCTAGACTAAGACCCACATGTGAAGGTTCTTTTTTTCAGTTCTTAAATCAGATGGATACCACAGTTTAGTGGAATAGAATTATTAGGAGAAACTAGCTGTGGCACAGTCTCCCCACCAGGCTGTCTACTCCCTTGTCTGCAATCACTGCAGCCACTATTAGCACTACAAAAAAACACTTGGTAAGAGTCGAATCCTGGAAAACCTCCATTCCATTCAGTATAGAGCCTAATGCAGCCATCTGGGAGCACAAGTTCTGGGAATACTGCTACTGCCTCTGAAACCCAAGCTTCCCAACTTCTTCCTTTATTTTAAACCCCCAGCTCATAGAATTTAGTTATTGCACATTCCAGTTTATGATACATTGCTGTCATCTCTGATACCTTTGTCACTCAGCCTTCTGCTTCTGCTATTCTCAGAGGTTAGATCAGAGCATGACAAAAGTCCTGGGCTTGTGTGATGCTTAGAGAAACAGGTGAGAACTAACTAATTCTCACCCTTATCCCTCCAAACACCCAAAGCTGATGAGTTATATCCTATGCATATCTCACCTTATAGTCGCTTCTATTTGGGGTGCAAGGATCTGACCTAAGGAATTGTTTGGTAGACTATGGTTTTCTGGTGCCTGGTCTTTTCACCCCAGATATCTCTCTCTCTCTCTCTCTCTCTCACTCACACACACACACACACGTGCACTGAAAAACCCACACATTGAAGTCTTTGGAGGTAACCTTGACAAGGGTCTTCTGGTATTCCTCTCCTTGCATTCCCTAACAGCGTAGCTGGTACTCCCAGGGGAAAATGAACTCTCAGGCCCAGAAAATAAGATACTTAAGGAGCACAACTATTTCAATTTACTGCAATATGGATATCATCAGAAGGAGAAATATTAAGACAGACCAAGATTTCATAATTAAAAAATATGTTTAAAAAAAGATATTAGTAGATGGAGCAAAAGCATTAAAAAGGAGGCAAGAAGGGAAGGATTGGAAATTTCAAATAAGATACCCAGGATGGATTCACTAAAAAGGTAACATTTAAATAAAAACCAAAAGAAACAAAATGAATTCTTCATGTGGATATCTTGAAGAAGAGTGAAGCAATCCATGTCGATACAGTTCAAGTGCAAAGCTAGAGACAAGAGAGGTGAAGCAGACTGGTGGGACAGGAAGCTCAAGAGGGACGAAGACAGACTAGATGGGCCCCAGAAGCCCATGTCACACTCGCTCTTACTCTGAGGGAAAGGGGAAAGCCAAGTGAGGGTTTTGAGCCAAAGAGTGACATGACCTAACTTATGTTTGAACAGGATTACTCTGCCAAAAACAGACTGAGAAGGATGGGATGTGGTGGGGTGGGGGGTTGGGGACAAAGCTGACAATAGGAAAACCAGGCAGCTGAAACAATGGCCACTGGGACAAGCATGGTCGGTAGCAGTAGAAGTATTAAGAACTTGTCAACTTCTGACTGGAATGGAAGAAGGAAAGGAGCGGCCATTTACTGAGTTATGGAAAACTAAGAGAGGAGAAGGGTTTGAAAGGAATTTCAGCAATTCAGTTTTGGATATGTTAATTTTGAGAATGCTTATAGAACATTCAAACAAAATGTCAATTAGGCAGATGGATATAGAAAGTCTATGTTAGAGAAAACATCTGAACTAGATGTAAAATCTTGGAAGTTATGTGATATTAATGAACTAAAAAGTTCTTCAATGTGATGAAGTAAATAAATGGATTTTCTGGTTTTGAACAATGACATCATTGTTGGGATAAAAGGTACTCAATCATGCCTGGCTGGTGTAGGTCAGTGGATTGAGCGCAGGCTGGGAACCAGAGGGTCCCGGTTCGATTCCCAGTCAGGGCACATGCCTGGATTGCAGGCCAGGTCTGCAATGATGGTCATGTGAGAGGCAACCATACATTGCTCTTTCTCCCTCCCTTCTTCTCTCTCTGAAAATAAATAAATAAAATCTTAAAAAAAAAAAGGTACTCAATCATGACATAATAGTTTTAATATAAGGTAAGATTTAATTAGCTAACATTTGAAATACATGGATTTTTGTATCTATGTCCATGAGTGAGATTGGTCTATAAGTCTAAACTTCCCAACACTGACACAGACATACCTCAGAGACACTGTGTGTTCAGTTTCAGATCGCCACAATAAAGCAAGTCATAATCTTCTTGCTGGTGGTGGGTCACCTTCAATTTTAAAACAATACAATATCTGTGAAATACAAAAAAGCAAAGCACATGCCTGTACCTCAAGCGTTGGTAATAGGTTTTACTTACTTCATAAAATGAGTTTGGCAGCTTTTCCTCTTTTGCTAGTTTCTAAAACATCATCTTTGTATAAGATAGAGTCTATGCCTTATGGACCAAGAAAAGGACTTTGAGGTTCATTCTAAATATGATGATAAACAAAATTTGATTAACATTTTAGAATGATTAATTTGACTGTGAGATGAAGAATAAATTTATACGGCACCATTACAGTAATCCAGGTGACAGAGAATGATGTCTTGGACCAGAATGAGAGCAGTGGAGATGGAAGAAAGTGAACAAATTCACAATATACTTTGGAAAACCTAGTTGGAAATTGTGTGTGTACAATGACTTTCTAAAAGAGGAAGTGACAACCATTGTGATGATGGTGACTAACTTGTTCCAATCAAAGCAGCCATGTGAGAGCAGGGCAATAGTCACACCACACACCAACCATATACAAATCACATATACAAATCACACTGAAATTTCTATCAATATAAGTAGGATATATCACAAATCTCTTAATAATGGGTTTCACACTTATGAGGAGACACTTTAAGTGCATTTTGCATTCCTGCCAGATGTTCATAACTATTTGAAAAAATCTTAGCCTAGAATTTTTAAATAAATAAACTAGGTTTCACTTTTGTCAAACAGTAAAATCCAGCTACCAACCCCAGGTGAGGATTTCTACGGCTTGGAGGATGGTGCAGAGCATTAACAGTGTCAGACACCAGAAAGAGGAGCCCACAGACATCAGCCCACCGCATCTTCTACAGGCTCCGAGTCACCAAGAACTCGAACATGTTGGTCACAACAATGCTTTACTCACCAAAAGGAGGGGGCACAAGATTAGGGTTTCAAGTGTGTGTCTGTCTCTCATGACCAAGGGGTCTCTCCTAATGGCCCATGTCGGTTGATGGACTATATAAGTTCTCTCAGGCTGCAGAAGACACAAGAGTGGGGCTGGCCAGGTGCCATATGACTAGAATACATAAGCAATACAAAACGTTCCAAACAAAGGAAAATATGGGACCAAGCAACAGCTTGGCACCCTGCCTCCATAAAGAGAATGTTCTAGTCCCCATGCATTGAGTGCACAGTCCCTGAATAAACAACTGGTCATGTGATGGCTTCTTCCCCAACAATTTTTATAGGTACCTGCTATTTACTCTAACTTTTCCATTCCCAAGTGCTTTTTCATACGCACATCGGAAGGGCTACTGATAGGAAACCACAAAACACTATTCAGAAAAAGCTATCTAATTGTCACACAAGAAATTCAAATTTTCTAATTCATCCTTTTTCTCCAACACACATCATGTTAATGAAGAAAATGGCCTGATTTTGGAAATAGTAAAGAATAATTGTTATACTGATTTGTACTGTACCAAGAATAAATGTATCACAGGGAGTCAAGTAAGGTAAGAAATGCTCATCACAAAAAATTCATTGAAAAAAAAATGTGTCTGCATAAAAACATTTTTCTACCTTTCAAAAGCAGCAGGTAAGTTATAGAATTGTACCAGCTTAAGTAATGTTAGTCTCTGTTTGGAGATGAAATTGCTTAAATCTCTACCACTATAGTGCTTCCCTATAAGACATCTTTGAATCACAGCAGATTTGATAGATATCCGCTAAAAATCCTTTCTGTAACTGAAGAGTTTATTGGCACTGGTCCCCACAGAACTGTTCATTTTTATGAGTTTACATACATTGATTATACCTTATTTAATAGGCTCTATTTAAGACTATCAACAAAAATTGTATCAAACTGCAGACAAGCAAAAAATCTAATATACTACCAGTGAGAGGATCCATGGAAATAGATTGAAAAGGTCAAAAAGAATTTACTGCAGATTTCTTTTAAACACTCTACTTGTTGAGCTGTCTAATCCTGAGAAACAAAGAGGTCTAATTCCCCAGTGCATAGAGCTAACATACTATGGTTTCTGAAAACACACAGAGAAATACAGGACCCTGACTTCTTAAAGGCAAAATGCAAAGCTCTTAAAACATAAAAGCCACACTACCCTAATTTGTAACCCAGTTTGAGACTGTTGTCTAGTGCTTACTGCTATCATGTTTTGGTAAACCATACTATTGTGGCAAAATTTTATTTTTCAATTATACTCCTACCACATTTTTGACTATGTATATTTCTCTCACTTTAAAGTGTTGTTTAATTTGCATCTCTCTGATGGCTAGTGATGTTGAACAATTTTTCATTTGACTATGGGCTATCTGTATGTCTTCCTTGCAAAAGTGTCTATTCAGATCCTTTGACCATTTTTTAATTGGATGGTTTGTCTTCCTGGTGTTGAGTCATACAAATTCTTTATATATTTTGAGAGTAAATCCTTGTCCAATGTATCATTGGCAAATATGTTCTCCCATACAGTCAGTTCCCTTTCCATTTAGATGATGGTTTCTTTAACTGTGCAGAAGCTTTTTAGTTTGATATAGTCCCATTTGTTTATTTTTTCCTTTATTTCCCTTGCCCTAAGAGACATATTGGCAAAAATATTGCTATGCAAGATATCTGAAATTTTACTGCCTCTATTTTCAGGACTTTTATGATGTCAGACTTATTAAAACCACAATGAGATGTCACCTCACACCTGCCAAAATGGTTATCAATAATAAATCAACAAACAAGAAATGCTGGCTGGCAAGGATGAGGAGAAAAGGGAACCCTAGTGCACTGTTGGTGGGAATGCATTCTGATGCAGCCACTGTGGAGAACAGTATGGAATTTCCTCAAAAAATCAAAAGTGGAATCAACTTCTGACCCAGTGGTTCCACTGCTGGGACTATATCCTAAGAATCCAGAAACACCAACTCAAAAGAATGTATGCACTCGTATGTTCATAGCAGCAACATTTACAAATAGGCAAGATTTGGAAACAGCCCAACTGCCCATCAGTAGATGGGTGGATTTTAAAAAAACAACTATGGTACATTTACACAATAGAATACTACATAGCAATAAGAAAGAAGGAATTCTTACCTTTTGCGACAGCAGGAATGGAACTGGAGACTATTATGCGAAGTGAAATAAGCCAGTCTGTGAAAGACAAATACCATATGACCTCACTTATAAGTGGAATCTAATGAATGAAGTAAACTAACATGAAAAATAGAACCAGAAGCACAGAAACATGCAACAAACTGACAGCTGTCAGAGGGGAGGGGCACTGGTTGAAAGAAGATGAAGGGATTAGTCACAGAATATACACTCATGACCCATGGACATGGACAACAGTGTGGGGATTAACTGTGGGAGTGGGGGTGCTGGGTGGAGGGGGAAAGAGCAAAAAAATGGGGATAACTGTAATAGCATAAAAATACAATATTTAAATTAAAAATAATAAAATTAAATAAATAAATAAATAAAGGGCAAGGTTATCTAGGTCAGGGAATCTGGTATAATGGAAATAGTGCATAGATTCCAAAGTTGAAAGACTTGAGTTTGAATATCATATATGACACTTTTCATGTACTGAAACTTAGGCAAGTCACCGAGCCTCTTTTTTCCCTCTGTAATGAGTACAGCCATAATAGCTACTTCCCTATGTTTTGAATGAGAAGATGTCTGAGAAATGGATGTGTGAACTCGAGAGCACTGTGCAATTATTGGGTGACTGTTATCACACACCTTATATCCCCCAGGGTGAAGCACAGTGTTTTGAACATTAATAGCACTCAGTGCCTGCTTGTTGAATGGAAAACACTCCATTGAAATAGTGAATTAATCTTACATGATAAGAATTGGGAGTTTTCCTCTTCATGAGACACATTTCAGAGGCAGGGAAAACTCAAATTGTGAAGCGAGCCCAGTCTTCCCAAAGACCCAGAGCATGTTTAATGCCCTCAGGTTGTCCCTCTGCCATCTGAGAGCTTCTTACTTTTCTGATTTAACCCAAACTTCTCTCCTATCTTCAGTTGTCTACTTCTCAAGAATCTTATTTCCATAAAACTTGAAGTGTCAGTTATCTAACTGGGTAAACTAAGCTTTGCAAACAGAAAAAAAAGGATAGCATCCAATAAGACCTCTTTCCTGTTATTCTCTTAATATTTCCTATTTTGCATATGTCCACTAATTTCTCACAAACCTTGGGTCCCCTTTTGAACAATATCAAAAGCCTGATTTAAAACATATAAAAAGTATATTCAGTTGTATTTAATTACTATTACTGTTGCTTTTCAAATTTCTATAGTTGTAATGAAAACCCCGGGTTCTACCTGGACAAGTTTGGGGTTTGACCTTTAGTAGACTGATCATCACTGAGAACTGCAGACATAACATAAGAAAAATGCCTCCAATTAAACACATAGACTAAAGGAGTAGATATTGTTCAGTTATATTTTCTACAAGAGGGTGTTCAGCGGTCTAGTGTCAGAAGAATTTTCAAAATCACAAATAAAATAAAACTATTATGTGGTATTCCTCTCTTCTTGAATTCAGAGTGCTTCATCTTGAATCAGCACACCACAATTAGGTGTATAAAATACGGAGTCAGCCAGTGAAAATGTGAAAATCTACTACTCATTAGTTATGTGACCCTAGACCCATCACTAGCTTCTCTAGGTTATAAAGGGAGAACTAATGGCGCCTACCTCTAGCCCCACTACAAAATCATTAAGGCCTACATAAAAAGCTACTCCTTCCTCAAAGTACTTTATTGTCTGCCAGAAAATTGTCATTCAATGTGGATATATATGTATATGTGTATTATGTATGTATATATACAGAAGTGAGCAAAAGTTGGTTTACAGTTGTTTATGCAGAAAAAGACATGATTATTACAAAGGCTTTATTAACTCTGTGTCTCACGTACTCACACCTGCAACCCTACATTTGCCCACCCCTGTGTATACAAAGCCATAATGACTACCAGTAAGGACACTTGCTACAGTTTATGCAGAAAACAAGCATATAGCTATAGCAAAGCAATCCTATAGTTTGACTTTGGACAGATTCCCAGGAAAAGCAAGTACAAAATAAATATTAAAGGAAAACAAAATATATTTAAATTGCATTGTTTCCCTGTTGAAATGAAATTGAAATTTCTTTAGAAAGTTAAAATTTGCTTGTTTGTTCTCTTTGGTTTGGTTTTGTTAATTTCATTTGTTTTTAAGATAGAGGAGTATTGTTAAGAATTTGGAATAGGGGACAAGAACCTTTCATTTTTAAACAGACTGGGTTTATAGGTCAATATTAATCTGTGTATATATATGTTAAAGAAATCTTAGTTTAGCCTTGAGCTCCAATCTTATAGCTGTAATCTAGTCTAGAAGCAACTTCATTCACATTAAATTCAGGGGAAAAGAACACGTTTGTAAATGGAAAAAGAAATAGTTTATAATTAAGCAGAGCTCAATGCTAACAGACAATATGCAAGGAATAAAAATGAAAAACATTCTGGTCCTTCTTTTTCTTCCTTGGTCTCACACATCTCTCCTTGATGAGTCTGTCTGACCACAGCTGGGCTTTACACTTCTGTAATTAGCACAGCAGAAGCCCAAGTGAGGGCGCAGCTTTTCCTCTTCTATTGTTTGCACATTGGGAGGCAGAATTCTAAATGTCAGATGCTTCTTCCTATTACAAAGTGGCCACTGGCTCCTCAAAACCAGGTTGAAAATCTTTCAAGAATCATTGAAGTGGGCCCTATGTCCTACATTAGATAGGGATTCTAGCAGCAGGGCTCTCCAAAGGGTTAACTTTTCATAGGGAAAAATAAGAATAAAAGTAAATGAGCTTTTAGGTTGCTTTGTGGAAAGCCCTGGTGTAAATTTAGAGGACCCTGCCCCTTGATTTCATTTTCACATTATTCCATTGAAGGAGAAATGCTTTCTTTTAAGTCAGTAGAGAAAGCTGGAGTAAAAGCCAAATCATGACTTCTGTTTGAAAGTCTTAACCACAAATCCAGTGCTATTTCACCACATTGTACACACATTAGCATCCCAATCGTCTACAATGTATAAAGAAGAATTCCTATGCATTCATTTTCATACCTACTTACTGACAGCCAGATTTCCTAAGTCAGAATACATATCCTAGGAAGAAAATATTTGGATTCTCATTTTCCTGACATTCATGTAATACGTGGCCCTGTAAAACAATAGGCACTGATTTTGTATCACTAGAAAACTGCCAGCTTTCCAGACATCTCAAAGGCAAGAATCAGGGCAATGATGGTGGGAAAGAGGACAGACAGTATCATAAGAATGGAGGACAATTTTTCACCCTTGGTGGGTCATACTCTCACCCCATTATGCTAGACAGAATTTTCTAAACCCTCCTCTACTTTTTTCCTACATGAAAAGGGAAGGATTTAGTGCCATCACCACAAGAACAGTCTTGATGGAAAGGTGGATTCATACCCAGAAGACAGGAATCGTTCTATTGAAAATGACAATTTCTCACATTGTTGTTAAGTTCATTACACAGCCAAGTGCTTACCTATAGAGTACTTTCTAAACTTTAGAGAATGAAATAAGGTGGACAGTTTAAGGAGAGAAAAATATCATTAGAAGAGTAGTATCTTGTAGTTACTTGGGTCTGTTTCATCCTCAACCTTCATCTCTAGTGATGCTCCTTACTGTTTCCCAGACTTTCATAATTTCTCATCAAACCAACATATTATTTGGCCTAAAGTAAAAAGGATATTAGGGAGAATCGCATGTAATTCATGTACTTTGAATGTTGACCCATTATGTTTCCCTTTCCTTATGTATGTGTGTACATGTGTTTATCTATGTGTGTGCATGTATATGTATACTCAAGTATGTGGATGTGTCTGTACAAGCCTTAGTTCTCAAAAACACAACACAGTATCTTCCATTAGAACCTTCGGTAATGGTAGAAATGTTCTACATCTGCACTGTCTTATAAGTAGCCACTAGCCACATGTTGCTATTGGGCATTCAAAATGTGGCTACTGTGATTGAGACATTAAAATTTAAATTAATTTAAATGCCACATGTGACTAGTGGCCACTATATTGGACAGAGTAGGTATTAATGTCTTTATTACATATAATATCAGACCATGTTGGTACAAATAAACATTCTGGTTGTTCACAGATCAATCTCAAATACAGAGAACAATAGATTGTACATACTATATATAGCATGTATGTACGTAATAAGTGTAGCATAATAGCATATGAATGGATGAGCTTAACCAGCTCATTTGTCAGGAACAGGCTATGCAGTCATTCAGGAACTCAGGATTCCAGTAACTCCCTATGGGTTTCCATTTCATTTGGTTGGAATGGGAAAGAGGATGGAAGACATTATGTCAGAGATCTGGATAGATCAGGCCTGGAAATAGAATATTTCCGGTTATGTTCCATTGACTAGAAATTAGTCATCTTTGCACCTATCACGCTTATCAGCAAAGGTGACAAAAATATAACTACATATTCAGGAAGAAGATAAACAGACTTTGGTAACACGTTAACAGTATAAGCCACTGCAATTGATCTTATTCTTTCTTCATTTCTCTATTTTGAAAGTTTTCTGTAGGAACATGTATTTCCTGAAAACAAGAGAAAACCAAAGTAAATTTCATTTTTGAAAGGAATATTACAAATCTTTCTATAAAACAGATAACAACTAATATCTAAGTTTGAAGTACACCTTCCAGGCCCTTGAAAAGAATTAATGTGGATTTCAGGCCAGAAGGGATTAGCATGAAATACTCAAGGTGATGAAAACAAGGAACTACAACTAAGGATACTTTAACTAGCAATGTTATTATTTTAAAGTGAAGGAGATATAAAGAGCTTCCCAGACATGAAAATGCTAAAGACGTTTGTTACCACCAAACCAGTATTGCACCAAATGTTAAATAGCTTGCTTTAAGAAGAAGAGCAAAAAGAAAAAGAAACACTGGAAAGTAGTCACAAAAAAAGGCAATAATAGCTATCTATCAATAATCACTTTGAATGTAAACAGCTTAAGTGTTTCACTCAAAAGACATAGGGTAGTTCAATGGATAAGAAAATAAGACCCACATAGATGTTGTCTCCAAGAGACATACCTAAGAGTAAAAGACACACACAGACAAAAAGTAAAGGGATGGAAAAAGATATGCAAATGCAAATGGAAAAAAGCTGGGGTAGCCATACTTATATCCAACAAAATAGACATTAAAACCAAGGCTATAGTAAGAGAAAAAGGATACTACATAATGATAAAGGGAATAATTCAACAAGAGGATATGACCCTAGTAAACATTTACAAACCCAACATAGGAGCACCTGAATATGTAAAGGAAATCTGGATGGACACGATGGAACAAAAATACAGTCACAGTATGGGATTTTAACACCCCATTGACTTCAATGGATAGATCTTCCAGACAGAAAATCAACAAGGAGGCAGCAGCCTTAAATGACACACTAGATCAAATGGATTTAATTAATATATACAGAGCATATCACCCCAAAACAGCAGAATATGGTCTTTTCAAGTGCACGGAACATTTTCTAGGATAGGCCACATGTTAGGACACAAAACAAGTCTCAATGAATTTAAGAAGACTGAAATCCTATCTAGCATCTTCTCTGACTAGAATGCGATGAAACTAGAAATCAATCACAAGAAGAAAACTGGAAAATAGCCCTGGCTAGTATGGCTTAGTGGATTGAGTGTCAGCCTGTGAACCATAGGGTTGCTGGTTCCATTCCCAGTCAGAGCACATGCCTGCGTTGAGGGCCAGGTCCCCAGTAGGAGGTGTGCCAGAGGTAACCACACATTGATGTTTCTCTCCCTCTCTTTCTGCCCCGCTTCCCCTCTCTCTAAAAAGTAATAAATAAAATATTTTTTAAAAAAGAAAACTGAAAAATAAACACAGACATGGAAGCTAAATAACATGTTACTAAACAATAAATGGGTCAGCAATGAGATCAAGGAAGAAATCAAAAAATACCTTAAAACATATGAAAATGAGAATACAACATCTCAAAATCTGTGAGACACAGGGAGAGCAGTCCTAAGAGGGAAATTCATAGCATTACAGGCTTATCTCAAGAAACAAGAAAATGATCAAATAAATAATCTAACTTTATATTTAAAAGAACTTGAAAAAGAATAACAAACAAAGCCAAAAGTGAGTAAAAGAAAGGAAATAATAAAAATCAGAGCAGAAAAAAATGATATAGAGTCTAAAACAACAAAAAACAAAAGAATGATGAATCCGAGAGCTGGTTCTTTGAAAAGATAAACAAGACTGACAAACCTTTAACCAGATTCATCAAGAATAATTAGAGAGGATGCAAATAAATGAACTCATAAGTGAAGGAGGACAAATAACAACTGAACCAAAGAAATACAAAAGATTGTAAGAAAATAATTTGAGCAACTATATGCCAAAAAGTTGGACAACCTGAATGAAAAAAATGGATAAACTTCTAGAAACATACAATCTTATAAAACGATATGAAGAAGAATCAGAGAATCTGAATAGGCAGATTACACCTAATGAAATTGAAGCCATAATCAAAATACTCCCAAAAAACAAACGCCCTGGCCTGGATGGCTACACAGCTAAATTTTACCAAATATTCTGAGAAGAATTAACATTTCTCCTTCTCAAAATATTCCACAAAATTCAAAAGGAGGGAAGACTTCCAACTCATTTTATGAAGCCAGAATTATCCTAATTCCAAAACCAAATAAAGATACTACAAAGAAAGAAAATTACAGATCAATATTCCTGATAAAGGTAGATGTTAAAATCCTCATTGAAACATTAGTAAACCAAATACAGCAATGAATCAAAAAGATCATACACCATGATCAAATGGGATTTGTTCCAGGAATGCAAGGTTCATACAACATTCACAAATCAATAAATTTAATGTTCCACATAAACAAAATAAAGGATAAAAAGGCACATGATCATATCAACAATTGCATGGAAGAATCAACATCATCAAAATGTACATACTACCCAAAGCAATTTATAGATTCAATGCAATCCCTATCAAAGTACCAATGGCATATTTCACAGATATAGAACAAACACTTCAAAAATTTATATGGAACCATAAATGACCCCAAATAGCAGCTGCAATTTTGAGAAAGAAGAGCAAAGCAGGAGGGATCACAATTCCTGATATCAAACTATATTACAAGGCCACTGTAGTCAAAACAGCTTGGGCCCTGGCTGGTGTAGCTCAGTGGACTGAGCGCCGGCTGGGAACCAGAGGGTCCTGGTTCGATTCCCCGTCAGGGCACATACCTGGGTTGCGGGCCAGGTCCCCAGTGAGGACCATGTGAGAGGCAACCATACATTGCTGTTTCTCTCCCTCTCTTTCTCCCTCCCTTCCCCTCTCTCTGAAATAAATAAATAAAATCTTAAAAAAAAAAAAACAGCTTGGTACTGGCATAAAAACAGACAGATAGACCAATGGAACAGAATAGAGAGCCCAGAAATAAACCCAAGTTTCTATGGGCAATTAATCTTTGACAACGGGGGCAGAAGCATGAAATGGAATAAAAATAGCCTCTTCAACAAATGGTGTTGGGAAATCTGGATGGCTACATGCAAAAAAATGAAACTCGAGCACCAACTTACACCATACACAAAAATAAATTCAAGGTGGATAAAACACTTAAATATAAGTCGTGACACCATAAAAGTCCCAGAGGAAAACATTGGTAGGAAAATCTCAGACATCCCACGCAGCAACATCTTCAATGATATGTCCCCTAGAGCAAGGGACATAAAGGAAAGAATAAACAAATGGGACCTCATCAAAATAAAAAGCTTCTGCACAGCTAAAGAAAACAGTATTAAAATAAAAAGAGAAACAACCATATGGGAAAACATAATTGCCAATGATACCTCGGACAAGGGTTTGATCTCCAAAATATATAAAGAACTCATACGACTCCACTCCAGGAAGACAAAAAACCCAATTAAAAATGGGCAAAAGACATGAACAGACACTTCTCGAAAGAGGACATACAGAGGGCCCAGAGACATATGAAACGATG